>OZ026616.1:43398393-43548393 GCA_964020975.1 Hermodice carunculata
TTTGTTTCATGCTTGCAATACATAAGATAACAAAGTTACGGAACATGAATATAATGCGTCTGCTAAAACCAATGCATCTAAGATGATTCTCGCAGCTTGCCTTGCAATTGTTTTTACGCGCACGTATGAAATTGTCATCTGCTTTGATGTTGTAAATAAAATTATATAGAAATGCAAAACATTTTTGCTTAGAATTGTAGCAAAGATATATTAGGATGGCACCTCCTAGGCAGAGAACTCTCCTTTTGGCGTGGGTTGGCCGCATTGCAAAGGAAAGCTAGTCTTGTTCTGACCAGGAAAGTGTGAATTTTGACGATCTGAGCTGTCTGGCACTTATTTCATTTAGTTTTCCCTTCTTTTTTCATGATGGAAACACAGTTTAATGTTAGTGTATGTGTCTCCATGATGAAAGGACTCATGGCATTAAATTTATGAAACGAATTTACTTTGATTTAAATCGTTAGTCTGAGCAAGATTTTAATAAGTCGTCTGTTCTTTCCAGTCGATGGCAAGTGGGGCAAATGGGGCAGTTGGGCATCCTGGGGCAAATGTTCTGCATCCTGTGGCAAAGGAACTCAAACGAGATCTCGTTCTAGGAAATGTGATAGCCCAGCACCAAAGAATGGAGGGAAAATATGTGGTCTTTCGTTCCTGAGTATAAGTAGCAGATCTTGTTCATCCACAAGCGGATGTAAAGGTTGGTTATTCTGGAGGGTCACGTTACAAACATAGTTTTTGGTATCAGAGAGCAACTGATTGATATCAGAAACAATGTGATAGATATTAGAGTGAATATGATTGTGAATCTAAGAATGTAATTGATATTAATAAGATTGACATTAGAGTATGATCGAAAATATAAAGATATGATCGCAATTGGGAAAATATGATTGATTAGAAGAAAACACAAAATACACTCCACATTAGAAACAAATAAGTGTGCTGTTAATAGAGGCAATGTGCCTAACGATAGGCACTTAATTAGAAAGCTGGCGACCACAGTCCTGCTTATTGCCTTCAATCAACTTTGATTCTCCCTAGCATTATTCTGTTTCAATGTTCTGACTAAATTATCTTTTAATTATGAAGAGCCAATAAAACCTATGTACACCAAAACAAAAAAAAAAAAAAAAACAAAAAAAAAAAAAAAAAACAAAAAAAAGCAACTTTTTAAATGTGGATTTGAGTCAATGGCAGGTGGGGAAGCTGAAGATCTTGGGCTATATGCATGTGGAATTTCAACCTTTTTGCAGTCAACGGTAACTGGGGAAGTTGGGGGTCGTGGGCCAAGTGGGGACCATGCAACAAGGCATGCGGTGGTGGTCTGTCCTCTCGCAAGAGGACGAGGTCTTGCAGCAGCCCAGCGCCTAGAAACGGTGGATCCAAGTGTCCAGGGCTTGACTATTCTATTTCGCTGAAAAGTTGCAATACAGGCAGTTGCAAAGGCACGTTATTTTTTATCCATTTATTGATAATCATACTAACTATGTACATGGGCAAAAAATGTTTGAACGTAAATGCTTATAGTCAACAGCCTTTATTCATGAGTACCACAGACCTGTCATAAAGAAGACAAACAATTCTGAGGATATGAATGATAAAATAATATACATACATATGGCATATATATATACTTTCCCGGATTGATGTTTATATCTATGACAAATTCATCATCGTAGATACTAAGCCATAATTGTGAAACGTAAAGTAACTTGCAATTGTTTTTACGCGCACGTATGAAATTGTCATCTGCTTTGATGCTTGTAAATAAAATTATATAGAAATTGAAAACATTTTCGCTTAGAATTGTAGCAAAGATATATTAGGATAGCACCTCCTAGGCAGAGAACTCTCCTTTTGGCGTGGGTTGGCCGCATTGCAAAGGAAAGCTAGTCTTATTCTGACCAGGAAAGTGTGAATTTTGACGATCTGAGCTGTCTGGCACTTATTTCATTTAGTTTTCCCTTCTTTTTTCATGATGGAAACACAGTTTAATGTTAGTGTATGTGTCTCCATGATGAAAGGACTCATGGCATTAAATTTATGAAACGAATTTACTTTGATTTAAATCGTTAGTCTGAGCAAGATTTTAATAAGTCGTCTGTTCTTTCCAGTCGATGGCAAGTGGGGCAAATGGGGCAGTTGGGCATCCTGGGGCAAATGTTCTGCATCCTGTGGCAAAGGAACTCAAACGAGATCTCGTTCTAGGAAATGTGATAGCCCAGCACCAAAGAATGGAGGGAAAATATGTGGTCTTTCGTTCCTGAGTATAAGTAGCAGATCTTGTTCATCCACAAGCGGATGTAAAGGTTGGTTATTCTGGAGGGTCAGGTTACAAACATAGTTTTTTGTATCAGAGAGCAACTGATTGATATCAGAAACAATGTGATAGATATTAGAGTGAATATGATTGTGAATCTAAGAATGTAATTGATATTAATAAGATTGACATTAGAGTTTGATTGAAAGTATAAATATAAAGATATGATCGTGATTGGGAAAATATGATTGATTAGAAGAAAACACAAAATACACTCCACATTAGAAACAAATAAGTGTGCTGTTAATAGAGGCAATGTGCCTAACGATAGGCACTTAATTAGAAAGCTGGCGACCACAGTCCTGCTTATTGCCTTCAATCAACTTTGATTCTCCCTAGCATTATTCTGTTTCAATGTTCTGACTAAATTATCTTTTAATTATGAAGAGCCAATAAAACCTATGTACACACAAAAAAAAAAAAAAAAACCAAAAAAAAGCAACTTTTTAAATGTGGATTTGAGTCAATGGCAGGTGGGGAAGCTGAAGATCTTGGGCTATATGCATGTGGAATTTCAACCTTTTTGCAGTTAACGGTAACTGGGGAAGTTGGGGGTCGTGGGCCAAGTGGGGACCATGCAACAAGGCATGCGGTGGTGGTCTGTCCTCCCGCAAGAGGACGAGGTCTTGCAGCAGCCCAGCGCCTAGAAACGGTGGATCCAAGTGTCCAGGGCTTGACTATTCTATTTCGCTGAAAAGTTGCAATACAGGCAGTTGCAAAGGCACGTTATTTTTTATCCATTTATTGATAATCATACTAACTATGTACATGGGCAAAAATGTTTGAACGTATATGCTTATAGTCAACAGCCTTTATTCATGAGTACCACAGACCTGTCATAAAGAAGACAAACAATTCTGAGGATATGAATGATATAATAATATACATACATATGGCATATATATATACTTTCCCGGATTGATGTTTATATCTATGACAAATTCATCATCGTAGATACTAAGCCATAATTGTGAAACGTAAAGTAACTTGCAATTGTTTTTACGCGCACGTATGAAATTGTCATCTGCTTTGATGCTTGTAAATAAAATTATATAGAAATTGAAAACAATTTTGCTTAGAATTGTAGCAAAGATATATTAGGATAGCACCTCCTAGGCAGAGAACTCTCCTTTTGGCGTGGGTTGGCCGCATTGCAAAGGAAAGCTAGTCTTATTCTGACCAGGAAAGTGTGAATTTTGACGATCTGAGCTGTCTGGCACTTATTTCATTTAGTTTTCCCTTCTTTTTTCATGATGGAAACACAGTTTAATGTTAGTGTATGTGTCTCCATGATGAAAGGACTCATTGCATTAAATTTATGAAACGAATTTACTTTGATTTAAATCGTTAGTCTGAGCAAGATTTTAATAAGTCGTCTGTTCTTTCCAGTCGATGGCAAGTGGGGCAAATGGGGCAGTTGGGCATCCTGGGGCAAATGTTCTGCATCCTGTGGCAAAGGAACTCAAACGAGATCTCGTTCTAGGAAATGTGATAGCCCAGCACCAAAGAATGGAGGGAAAATATGTGGTCTTTCGTTCCTGAGTATAAGTAGCAGATCTTGTTCATCCACAAGCGGATGTAAAGGTTGGTTATTCTGGAGGGTCACGTTACAAACATAGTTTTTGGTATCAGAGAGCAACTGATTGATATCAGAAACAATATGATAGATATTAGAGTGAATATGATTGTGAATCTAAGAATGTAATTGATATTAATAAGATTGACATTAGAGTTTGATTGAAAGTATAAATATAAAGATATGATCGTGATTGGGAAAATATGATTGATTAGAAGAAAACACAAAATACACTCCGCATTAGAAACAAATAAGTGTGCTCTTAATAGAGGCAATGTGCCTAACGATAGGCACTTAATTAGAAAGCTGGCGACCACAGTCCTGCTTATTGCCTTCAATCAACTTTGATTCTCCCTAGCATTATTCTGTTTCAATGTTCTGACTAAATTATCTTTTAATTATGAAGAGCCAATAAAACCTATGTACACCAATAAAAAAAAAGAAGCAACTTTTTAAATGTGGATTTGAGTCAATGGCAGGTGGGGAAGCTGAAGATCTTGGACTACATGCATGTGGAATTTCAACCTTTTTGCAGTTAACGGTAACTGGGGAAGTTGGGGGTCGTGGGCCAAGTGGGGACCATGCAACAAGGCATGCGGTGGTGGTCTGTCCTCTCGCAAGAGGACGAGGTCTTGCAGCAGCCCAGCGCCTAGAAACGGTGGATCCAAGTGTCCAGGGCTTGACTATTCTATTTCGCTGAAAAGTTGCAATACAGGCAGTTGCAAAGGCACGTTATTTTTTATCCATTTATTGATAATCATACTAACTATGTACATGGGCAAAAATGTTTGAACGTAAATGCTTATAGTCAACAGCCTTTATTCATGAATACCACAGAGCTGTACATAACGAAGATAAACAATTCTGAGGATATGAATGATATAATAACATACATACATATGGCATATATATATATATATATATATATATATATATATATATATATATATATATATATATATGTAGTTTCCGGGATTGATGTTCGTATCTATGACAAATCCTTCACCGTAGATACTAAGTCATATCTGTGTATCGTAACGTGAATTTTTAAATACGAAAATATGGCAGATCCATCGAAATCGTTTCGAATATTTTCATCAGAGTCTATAACAAAGGGGATATGTATGCTTACCGAAATTCCGTACAGTATAGTACGAATGGGATAGTATATAACAGACTTTGAACATTTGAAAATAAATGATTTCGATAAATTCAAAGAAAGATTTATCAAAACATGATCTTGTTGTTCAAGTAAAGCTAAAATGTAGTATATAGAAACAGGTTTTGTGGTTTCAAAAGCTGCTTACCATACTTGTGACTACCAAAAAAAAAAAAACCTCTAAAATTGGTGTGACCTTTCATTCAGCAAATATTACAGACCCATGAATTGTACCTACTTTGGGTTTTCTTTAAGTGCCTAAAGTCATGCCGACAAAATTAAAAAAACTGGATGCATTCGTATAAAAACATGGATATATTATTATATATTCCACTAACTCATTCAATACTAGGGTGGTAAAAACGCTATGCAGTGTTTTTTTGCACTGTGTGGAATACCATGCTGTACCAGCCAGAAGGGCAGTTGAATGGCCACATAGACTTGGACACGATGGTACTTAAATAAGTGCTCTTTTTATGAGAAACGTAATATATGAAATATGCGTCTTAATCCAGGGTAAATATTTGGACTGGTATGGAATATATGAAACGTCATGTTCATTCGTGTGGTAGGATATGCTGCAAGTAAAGACTCCCTGTTGTAGAGTCATTTGAAAAAAAAATCTTGCAAGATTACACGAAATCGTGAAAGAGCATATTCAGAGGCTTGAAAATGACATAATTTGCTGAAAAAGGCGCCATCAGAAAATAGAATTCCTCATATTAATACAAACGAAATCTTTACCCCTCCACGAAAACCTTAACTACAGTCCAATAAATTGTGAATGTGCATGGCCAGCCACTTTACCGAACATGGTAGCTTTGGACTTTTAAAAAAACCCCATTAATGAGTAAAAACGAGGCTTATGTGGTCGCTGTATATTGTCTCAGTTGATGGAAAGTGGGGCAAATGGGGAAGCTGGGCCTCATGGGGCAAGTGTTCCTCCTCCTGTGGTACAGGAACTCAAAGAAGGTCTCGCACAAGGAAATGCGACAGCCCGGCACCAAAGAATGGCGGAAAAACATGTGGTCTCGCATTCATGAGCGTGAACAGCAGATCATGTGCATCTAAAAGTGGATGTAAAGGTTTGTTCTGTTAACATGCCGGAGATTGTATTTTTCTGTATTTGTGGAAGTTATTTTGAGAGGATTTCATTCAAAATTTCCGCAGAGTGTGTTGGATTAAGTGACACGTTGTTCACTTACATTGTGCTCATATGGTGGCATAGTCAAGGTTGCAAAGGTATAATATTGATTACTGACATTTGGTACTCTTTGATTACCTCTACAAATGAAATTGTTCGATGAACGATTATCAGCGCTGACTTTACCTTAACTATGATATTGACTTGATTCTATCTTTGTTGAACCCAGGTACTCATGTAAGTTGGGGCGGAACCCACTCTCAATTTTGCAAGACGGACTCAACTTACTCGTAGATTTGTAAACACGATAGTAGTGTTTCTGTGATTCTAACAAGACAAACTGAATAAAGCAAGTCATTTATAGGGTACTCATTTTACTGTACGAGAGTTTTAGTATTAAGTTTTAGGTATCATAGAACTGTGCCCAAGGTCCCTGTTTGAATTCTACTTTCAGCATTATTTATATCATTTAGAAGGAAAGAAAAATCACTTAAAGGAAGAATTTTGAGTTGGTTACATTATTATAAGACCACTTTAATAAAATGCAGAACGTTGCCTCTTGGAAGCTGCCTTGTAAAAATGTTACAGCAAATGAAACGATAGAAATTCGGCTTTATCCAAAAAAACACGAAAAAAGAGACTCAAAGAGATAAACCTTTTAAGAGCAGGGAACGTAACCCGATACTCAGGGTTCAATTAATTTTGCACTGTTTATCAGATTTAAAAAGGTGAAAATCTCTTTAAATTATATTCCCTATCTTACATTTCCAATAGCCCTAACCTAATATGACAGCTAAAAAGACCTTGATTGTATCGTACTTTTGAGTAAATGCAATATCAGTGGATGTGTAAAAATATTGCTTGGAATAATAAAGAAACCGTGCTCCATCTTGATCAATAAGTGTACATGTTAGCATTGCTAGTGTAAGGATGGTTTATATATATATATATATATATATATATATATACTTATTCGAAACAATATTTTTCATAAATGATGAACAGGGAGGAAAAAGTTTGGATTTGTAGTGGATGGAAAATGGAGTTCATGTGGTATATGAAGGTGTATTTGATTTCGTCCTTTTCAGTTGATGGAAAATGGAGTGCCTATGGCAAATGGGGACCTTGTTCCAAGATCTGTGGAGGGGGTGTGACCTACCGATCAAGAACTTGTACCAATCCTAAACCTGCCAATGGTGGCAAACAATGTGTGGGAGCATCAAAGGAATCAAAGACTTGTGGAACTGCTGCCTGTCCTACCAAAGCTCCAGTCACAACCAAAAAACCTGGTAAAGCATACTTTAAAAGCCTTTTCTTTGTAAATAGGATCAGGAGAACACGCAGAAATAAATTGCTCATAGTTTTATCAGATATAGACTGCTTGCCTGAACATATGCAATAACAGCAAATAAACCCATACGACTTTTGTAGAACTTTTATTTACTACATTTAACATGTTTTAAATTAAGCCAAGTGCAATTTCAGTCTGAATGCAGGGAAAATTAGACCAGGTACATGTAAAAGTTCATGTTTCTTTTACATGGTGGCATGCCAACTTATATATTCCGGCTGATCCGTATCAGCGAGCAATACCGGAAATTATTGATTGGACATGGGGCACACGTGGCCAATGGCACTGGAGAATTGATATTCATTGTAATAAAAGGTTTTATTATGTATGTTTGATACCCAACAAAAGTTTTTTTAGTACCGAGAAAAGGAAGAGTTATGGCGTGTATGAGAGAAGGAACAACCAATGCCCATATTTGCAAAGGGAAAATGTTATTAATATTCAGCGTCTCAAGATATGCTTCTCTTTCTCTACAAACTGTCCTGCACGGCTGTATTAAGAGTATTTTTCAGGATAAATATCCAAATTGTCTCTGCTGTTCAAGCTTACATGTATATCATTTCAACTACTCGATTTTCATCAGCTGCCATTGGTTAAATTTTGTAATGTCGCAGATGAATATACAAAATATTTTCATGGTGGTAAAATTCTGTTCCTTTGGCATACATATATTTAGCTGATAATGGCGCCCTGGTTCAGTGTCTGCGTTTTACGTAGCTCTGTTTCGATGCATCATCGGTCAGGCACAATAAAGGCTTGATTATGCCACGCTACAGTTCGTTTTTTTAATGTTCTGTATTCATGTTGTCCTTTTTCTTGCCGATAGGAATTAACACAGGGCCTGCCATTTTTCGCAATTGGATTATATACATTCCTACAACTTTGTAATATTGTCATGAGTAAATAATAACAACTCATCTTTGTTGACACTTTGGACATTCATGTAATTCGAAACTTTTGATAGCCTGAATTCGAATTGTCTTCTCGATTAGGTAGGTAAAGGCTTGCAGTTCATAGAGCACAGAAACTCTCAACACTTCTTGATCATAAATACAAAAAAGAAGTACCCCTTTTCTTTTTTTTTCACAGAAAAGCATCTTAATTAGTGACCAGCATAGATACTAACGATGTGGTGTAGGCACGTGTAGAGATGTTTGTATGGCCATCATGCTTCCATACTTTTTATTCCGGCTTAATGCCCAGATTGATCTGTGGTTACTCTGAGGCAGAGTTTCTTTATTTTGGGGCGAAACCTTTATGACTGAGTGCTTCAAGACCTACTCTGTGATGAAGATATATATGACAAATGCATTGTACTTTTAAACGTATGGGATACCACGTGATGAAAAAAAGCAATATAATAACTAGAGAGAAACTCCAACAAACACAGATGGGGCACCCATAACTATATGCCATAATAAAGCTCATATTCTGGAGGAAATCATCAGACTAAAACTCAATTTAGATGAAAGGTTTGCCCAACCCCACCTTACGAAAGTAGTGACTGTTTACCTGTTCGTTTTGCTTTTATTTGCGCCCAAGTATGAGAGTTTACACGTGTAGTCTCAAAAGCGGTTGAATGATGGCTTTATCAATTGCACACGAGTTGTAATTAACAGGTTTAAATGCAAGGCTACTATTCGTAATGTTATATTTCTAAAGCTTAAGTGACATATGGTTATATACTACAATTGTTTTCCTTCATGATGTTATTGTGTTTCATATCGCACAAATGGGAAGAGGTGAAACAGTAGGTCTTCATAAATATTGATTTCTGATATTGCTTGAACACGTGATCAAGTGAATGTATAGGCTTAAGGTATTACATGTCAAGAAGTCCAACCCAGTGACAAATTAACCTGTAATTAGAAATGCTGATCTGACACTCCTATCCATTCGCTCCCAGTTAAGCCACCAACGGGTGTTGTATCCAAGTGGGGAAGCTGGGGCTCGTGGGGTCAGTGGGGTACCTGCTCCAAAAAATGTGGTACAGGACTGCAGAGCAGGAGGAGGACACGGAGCTGTATGAAGTCAAAGAGCCTATTTGCTTTGCCTTGCCTGGGTCTGAGCTTCAGCATGAGTACCAAGACTTGTAATACTGCTAAATGTCCTGGTGAGTGAATATAGTATTGCTACTGATAACTAAATATCCTTGATGAAAAGTATGCCGCCTTTGTCCTTCAAACACTTTGTCTAAAATTATGTTTACCTTACGTCCTGATGGATTCATGTTTTGCATTTAATGTTACTGTAACGCATTCACATGGATGATAAAAATATATCTATCGCACGGCGGTTTGTGAATATTACAGAAATTCAGTATAAAATTGCACTCCTTGGATTTCGAAGGAAAATACATTTTGCTGTTAATCGAATTTTGGAACATGCTTTACGAATGCATATGCGGATAGACTTTCTTTGTATCAGGTAAAGTAAAGCACAGCAGTGCCTAACCAATATCAGTATCAATTGCCAGAAAAAATATTTCCAAGATCAGTCTCCGTTATACATCAATGGATTTGACGGAAAATAATGCTGTATCGTTTGAACATTTGAAGATGATTGCTGATTGCCTTGAATATGCTTTTCGTATCTGATTGTACAATTCGAATTGATATCACAAATTATGACCTGCGGTTCTATAATGAGACAGAGAGAATCAGCTTGTCCAGTAACATTTAAATGCCTTTTGTACACAGCTCGTCCCATAAAAGCGTACTCCGGATTCGGCTATGGTGCACTTCAAATATCGCAATTCAAATTAATTCAGTTGGAATATACGGCGTGAAAAAGCTTACAGTCGTGGCTTACAGTTGTGACAACTGCATGCGCTAATTCTGCTCGAAAGCATTAGACTAGACGCGGGAGAGGACCGCGTAGGGTCTGTAGACCCTTCTATGACAAGAAGCAGTTGATGTGTGTATTCAGAGTGCGACAGGTAGTAGACTAAGTACATCTACCTACAGTAAAACTATGAATATCTTCTTCATATGATAAAACGGTTAAGTTGCCAATGCCCAACTGTTCAGGATGCCTATAATGTGAGAACACATGCTTATGTCTTCAGTCAATGGAGGCTGGAGTGCCTATGGTAAATGGGGACCTTGTTCCAAGGTCTGTGGAGGAGGCGTGACCTACCGATCAAGAACTTGTTCCAGTCCTAAACCTGCCAATGGAGGCAAACAATGTGTGGGAGCATCAAAGGAATCAAAGACTTGCGGAACAGCTGCCTGTCCTACCAAAGCTCCAGTGACGACCAAGAAGCCTGGTAAGATATATACTGCACGGATCTGCCTTAAGTGCGATCATTGTTGAAAATTTTGGAAACAAATCATCCGGCTTGCTTTTGTAATATCGATGCATATACGAATTTGTTTACAACAGAAGTTATACTTGTATCAGTCAGCTGCCCATAAAGGAGTAGAGACCAGTAAAACAGTATTATTATGTTAATAGTAGACAAAACATAATATATGTATAACAAAATAAAAGACCACATAAGCAAGACATCGACATAGACTTAGAAGCACACGTGCACGTGCACGGACACGCAGAACGTCAACCCATATAAGCTGCCTTTTATTCATATTAAAAAGAATCCGTCTTTGATGAATGAAAAACCACATTACACAGCATGCGTGGCCGGTATTAGGTGGGACAATTATAAATCTGCGGCATGTTCTTAATGGGATGTAGTATGGCTATTATAACTGTGACAACTACACAATCATATTAAGGCATTTTGTAAGGGTAAGACTGCATTAATATCTGGGCGAACGACAGCAACATGATAAATATAGAGTAGAGGAATACAAAACCTAATGTAAGTAACAGCATATAAACAGTTTTTTGTAATGTTCTTTATGCACATAGATTCTGAAAAAAGCGTAAACAATAAACATCAGATGGTGATTAACTCTTGAACAAACACCCTCATACTGATACGTTCGGAACATCATTCACAGTTAAACCCCCAACTGGAATACAATCCAAGTGGGGCAACTGGGGCTCTTGGGGTCAGTGGGGCACCTGCTCCAAGAAGTGTGGTACAGGACTGCAGAGCAGGCGAAGGACACGGAGCTGTATCAAGGCAAGGAGCCTAATTGCACTGCCTTGCCTGGGTCTGAGCTTTAGCATGAGTACCAGGACTTGTAATACTGCTAAATGTCCAGGTGAGAGGATATAGAAGCTATACTGCTATCTGAAGATGCTTACTGAAATTATATGGCAACCTTGTGCTTTAAGGTGGAAGGTCTGAAGCCGCACCTTCAGATAACCTCTCATCACTTTTTCATATTTTTGGATAGTCTGATACTTAAACTACATGCTCACAAAAACTCAGATGTGTGAACATAAAATTTATATGAGATAATTGATCTCTATACTTTTGTTTACAATGAAAAGTTTAAACAGTGACGGACACATGGCTTTGTTTGCGTGGGCATGATAATGAACCATGTAAGAATTGGCAATATTTTCTTTCAATGCGATTTTCCCGGAACTGTTTTTTAGTCCCCCGCCCACTTGGTGGGGGACTATAGGTTTGCACCTCGTCCGTCCGTCCGTCCTTCCGTCCGTCGTTCCATCCGTCCGTCCTTCCGTCCGTCCTTCCGTCCGTCCGTCCGAAGCTTCTCCGGGCCATATTTCCAACACCATAACACCCACAGCTACCAATTTGATGTGTTTGTACTTCCTAGGATAGAGGTGTATGGTGTGCCAAAAGTAAGTCACTAGGTCAAATATCTGGGTCACAGAATACATATGTATGAAAAGTCTTGTCCGGGCCATAACTTTTTTGTCCTTTTACTTAGAGTCATGAAATGTTACACAAATGTGAAGCTTAGTCTAAGAAAGTGTCATAAAGCAAGACTAGGTCACTAGGTTAAATGTTTGGGTCACCACGATATGTAAATATACAGAAACAAATTTTGTCCGGCACATATCTTCCCTATATTAATGCTACCTCTTCAATTTTTTTATGGTGGGTAGACCTTAGGTAGTAGCTGTGCATAGGCATTGTTTTGTGTGGCTAATTACTTGCATTAATTAATTATTTAACAAAGTTGGTTAAGCAAGACAAATTTTGTCCGGCACATATCTTCTAAACTATTAAAGCTAGCCCTTTGAATTTTTTGTGGTGGATAGACCATAGGTAGTAGGTGTGCATAGGCATTGTTTTGTGTGGCTAATTACTTGCATTAATTAATTATTTAACAAAGTTCGTTAAGCAAGACAAATTTTGTCCGGGCCATATCTTCTAAACTATTAATGCTAGCCCTTTGAATTTTTTGTGGTGGATAGACCATAGGTAGTAGGTGTGCATAGGCATTGTTTTGTGTGGCTAATTACTTGCATTAATTAATTATTTAACAAAGTTCGTTAAGCAAGACAAATTTTGTCCGGGCCATATCTTCTAAACTATTAACGCTAGCCCTTTGAATTTTTTGTGGTGGATAGACCTTAGGTAGTAGGTGTGCATAGGCATTGTTTTGTGTGGCTAATTACTTGCATTAATTAATTATTTAACAAAGTTGGTTAAGCAAGACAAATTTTGTCCGGGCCATATCTTCTCAACTATTAACGCTAGCCCTTTGAATTTTTTGTGGTGGATAGACCATAGGTAGTAGGTGTGCATAGGCATTGTTTTGTGTGGCTAATTACTTGCATTAATTAATTATTTAACAAAGTTCGTTAAGCAAGACAAATTTTGTCCGGGCCATATCTTCTCAACTATTAACGCTAGCCCTTTGAATTTTTTCTGGTATGTAGACCTTAGGTAGTAGGTGTGCATACGCATTGTTTTCTGTGGCTAATTACTTCCATTAATTAATTAATTAACGAAGTTCATTAAGCAAGCTCAAGATACAATACAAATTTTGTCCAGGCCATATCTTCTAAATTATTGATGCCAGCCCTTTGATTTTTTTTATGGTGGGTAGACCTTAGAGGGGATATGGTAATGGGCACCGTCCGTGTGTCCGTCCGTCCGTCAAATATTTGGGTCACAGTAATACATAAATGTACAGTATTTTCATGTCCTTACTGTAATTCTTAAAAAAATTTGACTTCTTGTTATAAAAGTTTACTGATAATGTATTGTGACCCAAAAGTGTGTCACGACGCAAAACTAGGTCACTAGGTCAAATGTCTAGGTCACAGTGTAAACTCCATGTAAAACCTTGTCCATGCCATATTTCCCTTACTATAATACCTACAGCTACCAAATTTATTATTTTAATACTACCTGGGGAGTTGTTGTGTCACATGGCAAAAGTAGGTCACTAGGTCAAACATCTAGGTCACTGTGAAATCCATTCAAAATCTTGTCCGGGCCATAACTTTTTTGTCCTTTTACTTAGATTAATGAAATTTTACACAAATGTGAAGCTTAATCTAAGAATGTGCCATACATTTAATTTTTTTTTTCATCTAGGTCACACCCCTATATAGTAGTCCATTCAACCTCGTGGGCAACGAGCGGGGGACTATATATTGCTCTGCAATACTCATTAACTTGTTGCTCAACCTCTGCAATTTGTGTCTCGCCTCACAAACGTACAAATTGCCCTATCACATCAAAATCAATGGACATTAAAAGAAAAATATCATATCCAGGAACGGTTCCCAGGATTTTTTTTTCTGACAACCCCTTCTGTGAATTTTGGAGCAATTTATAGAAGGAAAATGAACAACCTGTCAGAACTAAATTAAAAATTTTATAACTTTTTATTTATGCTATTTCAGGACTAACCATTGAATTCGATCCTAGACATGGATATATATTTTAAATTTATTCTGATTTCAACTGGAAAAAACAATTTTGTGTGACTTCCGCGCGAAAAATGTGAAAATCCTACTATGTTGGAAATAATTCTAGAAAATCTCAAAAAATTCCAATCCTGCAAAAAAATCTCTATGCATATAAATCTATGGATATGTAGTAATCAGAAAATATATAGGTTTAATGTACTTGTGAAAAAATTAAAAGGGTAATTGCGATGCAAAGTTGCCACTCTCCCTGCGCACTAGCTTCACAGCTTCCACCTTAAACAATTTATTAGCTTATTTGTCTTGTCAGTCAGGTAAGCTTATACGATACCGAGTCGTTCGTCGTCCGTCTGTTGGCGGTTGTATGTTCAGTTTTTCAAATAGTTTAGCTCAAATGATTTTGGATTTCTATGTTTTTTGTTCTTTTCTTAATCACATCTTGAACAATCTTATCCACAACTCCTCGGTCAATTGCTTTTAAACTGCAAGGTCGCATCTGGGGACCCCCATGGACCCTAATTTGTTCAAAAGGGGGCCCTGTGACGTTTTTCATTTTTAGCTCTGCTGACTTGTCAGTCAGCAGAGCTTATAGAATCCGTTTGCGTCCGTCGTCTGTCTGTCCGTCCGTCCTTCTGTCCGTCTGTTCGTCTGTCATTAGACTTTTCATATTTTCGACTTCTTCTCAAAAACCGCTACATAGGATGTTTTGCACATGGATGATACCCAGGTGGACCTCTACCAAGCTTGCGAAGGAGATGATGATGCAATAATTTTTCTATTTTTTATGAATTTTTTAATTTATTTTTTGAAAAAAAAATCAAATTTCTTCATCTTAAGAACTACCTGGCCTATTGCTTTGATATTGCACATAGAGTCATCTGGGGTCAACTAGTTCTTATTTTGGCCACCAGGTGGCGCTGTGATTTTTTCCTATTTTTTATGAAATATTGCCTGTTCAGGCTATTTTCGACTTCTTCTCCAGAACGGCTTAACAGAATTGCTTAAAATTTTATCAGAATATAGTTGGACATTAGACAATTAAAGTTTGCGAAAATAATATGGATATGTTAATTTTAGACAGGAGTTATGGGATATCAAACTTCGCAACTGTAAGGAAGTGCTGCAGCTGTATATATATATATATATATATATATATATATATATATATATATGGCAATACAGTGCACATATTACACCATTGTATCTACCCTTTTGACTTCTTTTCAAAAACTGCTGTATGGAATGTTTGAATTTTGCACATGGATGTTGCCCAGGTAAACGTCTACCAAGTTTGCGAAGGAGATGATGATGCAATAATTTTTCTATTTTTAATGTATTTTTTAATTTATTTTTCGAAAAGAAAAAATCTTCATCTCGAGAACTACCTGGCCAATTGGTTTGATATTGCACATAGGGTCACCTGGGGTCAACTAGTTCTCATTTTGGCCACCAGGTGGCGCTGTGATTTTGTCCCTATTTTTTAAAATGATTTTTTGCGTGTTAAGGCTATTTTCGACTTCTTCCCCAGAACAGCATGATAGAATTGCTTAAAATTTTATCAAAATATAGTTGGACATTAGACAATGAAAGTTTGCGAAAATAATGTGGATATGTTAATTTTTGACAAAGTTATGCAATATCAGACTTAGGGACTGTAAGTGAGTGCTGCCACTGTGCATCGGCAGCCATTGAAACAGCAAGGTATGTCAATTGATAAAACATGTACTACCATGGACAAGTCAGGTCGCCCTATTCAATTTTGTTTCCTGAATAAAGTTAACTATGACCTTTTCTACACTGTCAATTTTTATCTTTGATAAATGCTGAATCAAATGTACATATCACATGAAGGGATTTGCTATCCGAAACAGACAATTAAGCAAGCAGCTACATACATCTAGTTTGCATTTCAATGTTGTGTAACATATATATATATTTGTTCTTTGTTAAAATGTTTATATATCTGTGCTATTTTGTTTGCTATTTTCAAAGTATAAGGATAAATGTTCCCTAAACTGAAATATATGTGTGGAAGTTAAAAATTTTCTACAACATGAACATAAAAGCACAAGACGTTATTAAACATTGATACCAAAGTGCGTGTGGAGTTTGTTAAGATATTAACAATTTTGACCTTGTTGACTTGTATCTTCATTGGTAATGGAAGATCCTGCGCCCATGATCACCAGAAAGATCGAAAAAAAAAACTCCTCTGCGATATCTAATGGTAGTGTTGATTTTAAATTTAGGCGCCTTCAAAATTTAATTTAAGGACAAACTTTGCTACCACTCTACATACATGTATGTAGCTGTACAAATCTAGACTGCAGTCCATGTGTTCCAATACTGTAAAAGCAGATCCCAGTCAGCAGAGCACAGGATCATCATGATCCTCTTGTTTTTTCATGGACTTTGTGCGTTGCTTTTGCTGATTTGGACTTCTCCAAAAACCGTCACGTAGGTTATGGTGTGGAATTATATCTTGTGAGGGGTAAAAACAATTTGTGATATTGCTCTGAATACCTGATTTTTTAACGAATTTTTCAATTCAAGTGCTTGCAGTCAATACATAAATTTCTGATTATCATCATGTAGGTTAATGGGGATTTCAATGAAAATTTTGATTTTTAACTTCTCCAAAACGGTGAATCAGATTCACTTCAAGCGTGATCGAGATATAACTTTGGTGGATATGTACTGAATTTGCTGAAATGATTATGCTCCAATGTTTTAAAAAAACTATAACGACTCTTTTGGCTCGTTGTTTGGTAAAGTCTTTAAAAACCCTTAAAACCACATGGTCACTTTCTTCGAAATTGCATTATGGCACTTATGGTGACAGAACCCTAGACCTTAATTTGCTCAAGAGGTGGTGTTGTGATTTTCAAAATTTTTTTAATGACTTTTGGTCTGTTGTTGCTGTTCTTAACTTTTTCTCCCGATCCACATGCTGGATTCTCTTCAAACGTAAATATTCCTAGCCTGGATCTGCACTGCGTTTTACTGCTGACATTTTCTGACTCTCGAGTATTTTTCAAAATTACGAACTTTCATTAAGGGTATAATGTTCATATTATCATTATTAACATAGGGCGAGCTATATGTCTGACATCTTAGCTTAGAGCCTAGTAACGGTGGATCCTAGGTCAATGACTATTATTAAACGCATAGAAAAAAGTCTCTATAGAGGCTTTTTTTTGGTGTTGCTAATTTTGATCCTGAGTGACCTTGAAAAGTCAAACTGACATATCGGCTTGTACATTGACCTTGGTTATCGTGGATCCAGGTCCATAGTTACTTTTAAACATTAATAGGAAAGTACCAATGGAGATTCTTTCAGTGTAGTCAATTTTTAATTTTCAATTTAGGTCAAACTGCCGTGTGGTATACCTCTTGTTAATAGGAGCTGCTGTCACTTTTCGTTTGAAAAATGCGGACTCAAGAAGTCTTTGAGTAAATTCTATGATGTTGCAAACAGTGATGGTCCACCAAAAGGGCCAGCTGGACAATGTACATGGGTAACAATAATGTCATATATTCAAGATTATAGGACACTGTTGTTATTTGCACTGTTTTCTTGATACAACTTTAATGTCATACGTTGTGATGGCATTGCGGCTAAAATAAAACACTTCTGCACATGTATTTTTTTACTCAAAGTCCATATCACATGACTGCTTCAGTCAATTTAGTATTTTGAGTCGTCACTTTAGACGTAATGAGCCACTGTTTTCAGTGATCACTCAAGAACTACTGAACCATTACTTGGATAATCGAACTTTACAGCACATGGCCACTCCACACTGTGCATCGAAGGTCAACTAGCACAGAACTGTCATATTTCTCTGGCTTTTACCTTACATTCTAATGAATGTATGCTAACTTATTTGCATTTAGTATAGGTGTAACATATTCACATAGACGCTGTAACATAATATTTGTTGCACAGCGTTTTGTGAATATACCAGTTATTCATTTCAAAACATACAAGTCTGGATTGCTAAAGAAAAGTTAAATATTTCTTGGTGACTTGAATTTTACGAGTAGCTTTGAGAGTGTAGAGAAATTGATAGATTTTGTGTCAGGTCAATTAAAGCAGAGCTGTTTGCAACCGCTATTCGCCAAGACCAAATGCTGTATACAGACAAAGAGCCTGACTGCGCGGCCATACGTGGGTCTGAGCCTTAGCCCAGATATCAGGACTTGTACTCCAAATACCTGTGCAGATAAGTGGACCGAGCTGCTGCTTGAGGGTGATTTGCCACATGTTGTACCAAATGTGTTCTTAAGAAACGCCTACATACCAAATGTTTATGAATTTTATGACACTTTTGCAGTATAGGAATTGCTCTGGTCTGTACAATATATAACATTTGAAAATAGAATATCATGGAGGTAAGAAACAGACGTACGTTTGTTGGTAAAGTGCTCGAGGGAAATGAAAATATACACCAAAATAAAGGCGCTTTCATAAAATGTGATAGTGCATCGGCACTGAAAACCGTACTGAACCTAAACGTGAGACTGCTCTCATTGTTTCATTTTCATACTTTATTATTGGATTGTCAGTAAATGGAGGCTGGAGTGCCTACGGTAAATGGGTACCTTGTTCCAAGATCTGCGGAGGAGGCGTGACCTACCGATTGAGAACCTGTACCAGTCCTAAACCTGCCAATGGGGGCAAACAATGTGTGGGAGCATCAAAGGAATCAAAGACTTGCGGAACAGCTGTTTGTCCTACCAAAGCTCCAGTTACAACCAAGAAACCTGGTAAAGCATAATTTTATAGCCGTACCTGTCTCGAAAGGGTTACGAAAGCGTTTCAAATATAGAGCTGATATTTGGCGTCAGATATGGACTGGTTGCCTGGGACATATCACGAAATAGTGCCCAGGTAGCCGATCCTGATGTGTCCTTAATTCTGGCAGGGTTGGGGGGGGGGGGTATATGATAGTCTGTTTCCTAAGGACCCTCATTGGTTATAAAATGTCCCAGAGAAACCGTCTTTATACGTAGTATTAAAAACCTTATATTGCACTAAACATATCTAACAAGTAAAGCAGCGAGTAATAACAATTATAAGGTCTTTGTACACTTTTAATGCATAATACGTAACGTGTAAATATTGAATCATTCATAACTTGTGAGTGCTGAAAAAAAGTGGTCCTGTGTGATTTATAAGTTAGTATGTCGTCACATGTCTGTGTGCTGAAAAAGTGGCCCTGTAACATGTATAAGTTTAGGTGTAGTCACATGGCAATTTTCCAGCTTTTATCACGGCCGGTCCATGTCGTGGGGGCAATATCAGAAAATATTTTAGTAAATTAGCAACGCACCTTGGCCAGAGGTTGATACAATCAGGTATATTTAACATTTAACTAAGGCGTTCTGGTACAATGTAAAGGAAGAGTTTAGGCGTGTATAAGACTGATAACCATCAATACAGATGTTACAAGAGGAACAATATTATCAGTGTTCAAAAACAGTGTCGGCACGCAGGACATGTGCGAAGTTTGAAAAGTGTAATTATGATAATTCAGGTTGTCTGTTCAATTACGTATGCACATTCTGGGAGTGTAGGGAGCAGAAACAGCCCACAACACTTCTTGATTATAAATGTTAAATGAAAGGAGTCTTTTCATTTATTTTTAATCAAACATATCTCGAGATATGCATGCATATTCAGAAAGCATCATTATTGGTGTCCAGCATAAGCAACAAGGATGGGACCAATGTGGTGTTGATATTTTTGCATCGTCTACTTAAAAATCATTGTTGCATGCATGTATCTCCATCTAATGCTCAGACAGATATGTTGTTAATATAAGGAAGATTTCTGCTGTAGGCATCAGTTTTCCAAGTCCAATAATGTTGAATATGAGAATACACCTTCATAATATTATATCAAAACAAACAGATGTGTCTGCTAAGCACATAAAATAACACCACATGGGTGAAATAATGCATGTTTTAGTTCCTTAAACGCAAAGTAAAGTCTGAACTAGTGCAATCTTTATTGCATTGATCGTAAAAGACAGAAGGCATAAGAAAAGCCGATACCATCCGTATGATCCCTTCCCACATGTAGTGTAGCACCACCAGGTGGCGCAAAGTTCACATATGGGTGTGCAACATTGCAAACGTAACATGGCAGAGCCACAGGTAAGCCTTAAACTCGCTCCCACTGAATATATAGGACAAAATACAGGCCAGCTTTTTTAAAGTAAAGGACAAGTATAGTACATTAGAGGTTAATACAGGACAAATATAGGACACTTACCTGGAGTAAAAACATAAAAGATAGTATGCCAGGGTCTGATTTCTCATCAGTCGGAACTGACAAAGTGTCGGCACCTAAAGCATAAATTTCATTTCTAACATTGGCCCATGTACATTTGGTTTTTGACTTGAATGCTATCATTTTTCAGCACCGTATTGTTACATACATCTTGGACTGCCAAGTTGGACCTGTACACAAGTGATAACTTAATCAGCATGGCGTACCTATGTTTGTTCCTTGATAATGAGTGAAATCAATACATGTCTTGCTGCCATCATCCAAGTGTGTAGCATTTGAACACAACAGTACTTATGAATAGTCTTCACAAAACTTTGCCTCCTGATGTACCAACACTGCACATATTAAATGACGGTGATATATTCATCAATGAACGTGACACGGTTGCCTATAGTTATATAATTTATAATTCTAAGAAACGTTGGCTCATAATACAAACAACTAACAGAAACAGTATTGTAAACAACACATATATTTGTCTGTTGACTACAGTAACATTGAATTGTTTGTCAAATTATAAACTGCAGTGTCAAATTTTATGATACTATAGATTATAATATGATTCATATACAAAGTGAGGTAAAGTATATATTTTCTGAAAGGTAACAAATTGAAAATTCTCTTGATTACAATTTGATAATGTTAGTCTATGCCAATGTTTACATAAAAATTACTCAAATGCATCATATTTTACCATAAATATTGATTCTACCTATTCAATTTTGAAAATTGGAACCTCAAATCTGCAGTGAAGGAAAGGTTATGCGATGAGTAAAAAGTATGTCTCAGATTTTAAAAATTCGGTGCCGTTTTGTCATCACAGACACAAAAATAGCTTTCTTTGATGTGTCATCATTCTAAATTCTAAATTCACAATACCTCTAATCTGTATCTCAGGAAAACCAAAAAATATTTGAAATTTGGGATTCGCTTTTTCATTTCCATAAATTTGATGCAGTATTACATCAAAATGTACAAACTGAATTGAAATATAGATCAAAGAATGACAATGACGTATGCACACTTTTTAAATTGCTGTGCAAACAATGCTGCCAAGAAACATTACCAAACTTCAAAAGCTCGAAACTTTAGTTCTTATGCGTTTTAAAATGTTTATTGGACTTTTAAAGTAAATTTACAGTGTTGTATACAGAAAGGAATCCGTCAGCACTGCGATCAACGATAACCTAACGTATAACCTTAAACTAAACATCATTTTTCTGAATCAATGTGTAGCAGAAGTAGGGAAGTACAACTTAAACAACTCCATCAGTACTATTTGATAACAATTTCAAGAAAGATATGTTAAAATTTCCATTGGACATGTAATATAGATCACAATACACCTTTGCATATCGTAGGATGTATCATACAGCAAAGCAGCTTGATGCTTCTTATAAATTGTCCCGGCTCTAACGTTTCTTCAAATTATACAAATAAAAGACTGATTACGCTTTGATATTCCCCTCAGTTATCATCATAAGCAAACCACAAGATACAAAATCATTTATCTATATATCTATATCTATATCTTGCTTGGCCAGGAGTGAAACGAGACCTGGGTTTGGAAAATATTATCTCACGTTAAACCTCATATAATCACCTATCATTAGAAAGTTTTCAGGTTAAATTTGAAGATATAAGACATATTTGACATTTTCAGCAAAAGATAGAAAAAAATATAGGACAGTCTTAAAATATAGGAAATATGGGACACAGTTGAAGGTCTGCACAGAGAAGCTGAACAAAACAAGGGTAAAACCTCTGGTGCATGAGAACAATTATCTGGTGGGAGGGCAAATATAACTGCCAGCCTACACGAAACTCGTGCTCTTGAGGATATCAGACCAACCATTTAATCTTGTGAGAATTTTGTTAATTCCCATCTTACAAAAATAACAAGTGTTGATCATTTGACGTTTTAATTACTTGATTATGTACCAAATAGGGTATTTTTCACTTTCAGTCTTTACAGGGTCCAACTGATAGTTTTAAGGGTTAGACCTGACTTGTATTATATTATATTATATTATATTATATTATATTATATTATATTATATTATATTATGTTATGTTATGTTATGTTATGTTATGTTATATTACATTACATTTGTAATGTAATGTTCCCATTAGCCGAATTGACACTCGTTTTGTTTCATATTATGTCATCCATAACTTATAAGTTGACTTCGGTGATTACGTTAGTGTCATCACATATATAAATTTCTGTGGGGTTGCAGGTGCAGGTAACCAAATGAATTCAAATGCTTACGGTGTTACAGGTTGACTCAGTTACAACCAAAATAGTATCCTATGCACGTAATTAGAAACGATTGTCCGATATTCCACACATTTGTTACCAGTTAAGCCACCAACAGGTGTAGTATCCAAGTGGGGCAACTGGGGCTCTTGGGGTCAGTGGGGTACCTGCTCCAAGAAATGTGGTACAGGACTGCAGAGCAGGAGGAGGACACGGAGCTGTATGAAGACAAAGAGCCTATTTGCTTTGCCTTGCCTGGGTCTGAGCTTCAGCATGAGTACCAGGACTTGTAATACTGCTAAATGCCCAGGTAAGTGGATGCAGTGGTGATCCTGATGGCTTAATATTCGTCCTCAGAACGTATGATTTATAATTTGTCTGAAGTTTTGCTGAGCTTAAAAGCTGATAAATTCATGTTTTGCATTTAATATGCATGTAACACCTTCACATGGACAAAAACACCATATTTATCGCACATCGCTTTATAAATATATGAGTATTTGTCATCAAAGTATATTCTCCCGATATACAAAGGAAAAAGTAGAAATGTTGGTGTTGTTTAAATTTTGCAAGATACTTTTTGCGCACAGAAAAATTGATATATTTTGTATCTGGTAAATTAAAGCACAGCTGTTCATATCCAATACGCTACATATTGCACTGTGATTTCAGTTGTGTTGCTCCTTCACAGTCAGATCGTAATTTGAGTAGATCCAATTTAAAGCAGGGTATGACAAGGCTAACTGTTGTAATGACTGCACACCCGTGCCTCACGTGACAGCATTAGACTAGAGGCACGACGGTTCGCATAGGGTCTGTGGACCCCATATATTAAAAAGCAGTCGACACATGTATCCAGAGTGTGACACATTGTAGTGCATCAAGCAACACTAAAAATATGAATATTCTATATGGCATAGATGTCTATGTCCAATTGCATGGGAGAAAACCACGGACGTTCTTTACCAGGTAATTCCTGCTGGAGTTCTGGGATAACGTATTCCTTCAATTGGAAACAACAGAACATGTATGTTCTGATTTATGTTAATATGTACAGATTAAAGCTTGGCGTTTGCAATTTATAATATATTTAATGGTTGCGTCTACAGTCAATGGGGGCTGGAGTGCCTATGGTAAATGGGGACCTTGCTCCAAGATCTGTGGAGGAGGCACTACCTACCGATCAAGAACCTGTACCAATCCTAAACCCGCCAATGGAGGTAAACAATGCCTTGGGCCATCAAAGGAATCAAGAATCTGTGGAACTGCTGCCTGTCCTACCAAAGCTCCAGTCACAACCAAGAAACCTGGTAAGAGAAATACATGTACTGGATGAGGATATGTCAAATACTATCATGGTGGATTTGAAATAACGGAAATGGAAGTGCTTCTATTTTATTCATGAAACTCGAGTTGTTTTCTATCGTAATTAAACCAGTATCAGTTAAGAAAACACGAATGGTCCACAAGCTTTTAAAAATTGGTGCAAAGATGAGGATTAAAACAAATGCATCATCATAATCAGAGAACGAAAAAACGGAGCGCATTGACATAGGCTCGGCAGCACACGCATGCACATACACGATCAAGGCTGACCCAAATATGTTACAGTTTACGCATGCTGATAGGGAAAGGTTTATATGAATTCAAAAGCAAATTTAGAAAGTATGTACAACTGAGAATTGTTGTGAAAAATTTGATTGCTCAGACATTCGTTTCTTTCACACGTGAACAAACAATAGCCCAATAACTTTGGTGCAGATGTGTATTGTTGTACTATTTGCACTTATTGTCTCGATGGCCAGAGCAATCAAGCTGCGCAGTGAGCGTCCGGTTTTGAATAAGGATGAGTTGCATTTACATTTAGCTGAAAGATAGGTACATCATTTATTGAGTTATGAGTAATAATACATGATGTGAATAGATCTGTTCAAATTTGTTACTATTATGTTGCATGTGCGGATTAATTCTGCAACAATAAACAACAAGCATAGAATGCTAACTTAGTCTTCGACAATTACGTGTATTACCATACAGTGAGAAATGTTTATTTGAAATTCTCATTCATTTATTTCCAGTTAAGCCACCAACAGGTGTAGTGTCCAAGTGGGGCAACTGGGGCTCTTGGGGTCAGTGGGGTACCTGCTCCAAGAAATGTGGTACAGGACTGCAGAGCAGGAGGAGGACACGGAGCTGTATGAAGACAAAGAGCCTATTTGCTTTGCCTTGCCTGGGTCTGAGCTTCAGCATGAGTACCAGGACTTGTAATACTGCTAAATGCCCAGGTAAGTGGATGCAGTGGTGATCCTGATGGCTTAATATTCGTCCTCAGAACGTATGATATATAATTTGTCTGAAGTTTTGCTGAGCTTTAAAGCTGTCAAATTCATGTTTTGCATTTAATATGCATGTAACACCTTCACATGGGCAAAAACACCATATTTATCGCACATCGCTTTATAAATATACGAGTATTTGTCATCAAAGTATATTCTCCCGATATACAAAGGAAAAAGTAGAAATGTTGGTGTTGTTTAAATTTTGCAAGATACTTTTTGCGCACAGAAAAATTGATACATTTTGTATCTGGTAAATTAAAGCACAGCTCTTCATAACCAATACGCTACATATTGCACTGTGATTTCAGTTGTGTTGCTCTTTCATAATCAGATCGTAATTTGAGTAGATCCTATTTAAAGCAGGGTATGGCAAGGCTAACTGTTGTAATGACTGCACACCCGTGCCTCACGCGACCGCATTAGACTAGAGGCACGACGGTTCGCATAGGGTCTGTGGACCCCATATATTAAAAAGCAGTCGACACATGTATCCAGAGTGTGACACATTGTAGTGCATCAAGCAACACTAAAAATATGAATATTCTATATGGCATAGATGTCTATGTCCAATTGCATGGGAGAAACACACGGACGTTCTTTACCAGGTAATTCCTGCTGGAGTTCTGGGATAACGTATTCCTCAGTTGGAAACAGCAGAACATGTATGTTCTGATTTATTTTAATATGTACAGATCAAAGCTTGGCGTTTGCAATTTATAATATATTTAATGGTTGCGTCTACAGTCAATGGGGGCTGGAGTGCCTATGGTAAATGGGGACCTTGCTCCAAGATCTGTGGAGGAGGCACTACCTACCGATCAAGAACCTGTACCAATCCTAAACCCGCCAATGGAGGTAAACAATGCCTTGGGTCATCAAAGGAATCAAAACCTTGCGGAATAGCTGCCTGTCCTACCAAAGCTCCAGTCACAACCAAGAAACCCGGTATGACATACTTTACATTAGTCTGTATCAAGCGCTGTCATTGTGGAATTAAAATAACGGAAACAGACTTGCTGAAACTTAAATAAGCTTTCTTTTTCCAATGCAAATTATGCCAAAATCAGGTGAGTACACATGGAAGTCGCGTACAAGCATTGAAAAACTCTAGGTATGAAGATAGTTTACAAAATACAATAGATGTATTAACATAACAGAAGTCCCAAAACGGAGCACACTGAGATAGACTCAGCTGCACACGCATGCACGAACAGATCAACGTTATCACAAATAAGTTGTCATTCACTCATGCTGACCAGGGCAAGTTCAAAATACATCCAAATGCACATTAGAAAGCAGGCACAAATGACATATGTTGTGGGAAATCGGATTGGTGAGGCATTCTTTTCTTTTATATATATATATATATATATATATATATATATATATATATATATATATATATATATATATATATATATATATATATATATATGTATATATATATACACCTATGCACAAACAACAATTTTCATGGCGATTTGTATGGTATTTCTGTACTGGTTAATCGTTTCACTCGCCAGCACAACTGCTGCAATTTTGCTCCATGATGCGATTATTTGCGTGAAGGGAGGTTGCGTTTGCTTGCAGCTAAAAGATAGACATGATGAATTTAGACGTGAGGCATAAAACATAATGTGAATATTTCTGTGTAAATCTGTTTTATTATTGTGGTCTTTGTGTACATTAGTTCTATAAGGTTGATAAAAAATAAATATAAAATGATGAATAAATCTTGGACATATACGTCCATCTTCGTGCAATAGGCAAAGACAAGAACATAAGGTCCTCGCCCTTCCTAAAAGAGGGCACTGCAGTCACTGGAGGGCTAGGGTTGTGTATTCCCATTACTTTACATTGTGATTTGCAACTTAATAATTTGAAAACAACTGCACATACAGACACCAAATTTCGCAAAGTAAATCTAGATGCATAGCGAAGTACCTCACAAAAATCATATACCCCAGCTACATAAGTGACTAGTTTATTTAAGGTCACTTTAACATGCAAACTAATGGGAATACGCAGCTGTAGTCCTCCAAATTTTTGTGTATTCGGTTGTGTAAATGGGTGAATACACACGTCAGAGCAAATTCTGACCTTTTCTATTGGGATTTTTAATATGAAACTCCTGTCATTTCGTTTCCAGTTAAGCCACCAACAGGTGTTGCATCCAAGTGGGGTAACTGGGGCTCGTGGGGTCAGTGGGGTACCTGCTCTAAGAAATGCGGCACAGGACGGCAGAGCAGGAGGAGGACACGGAGCTGTATCAAGGCAAAGAGCCTATTTGCTTTGCCTTGCCTGGGTCTGAGCTTCAGCATGAGTACCAGGCTTTGTAATACTGCTAAATGTCCAGGTAAGTACAGCGCTTTGTGCTTAAGTTTGAATTGTACTTGCATCTTACCTGAGATTAACTGATCATAAAGAAATGCATCCAAAAGGAACAGTTTATCATCATCTTGCATTGTATGTATGACCAAGCAAACAGTGCCACCTTGTGGGATGTTTGAACTTGTACATTCAATTGGCTGTTGAATGGTTCTATTACTCCCACTGACCAGAGCAATCTCTGAAAATGGTCATCAAGTCCGTCACCATTGGTATCATCACAATGTTCCGCTCCCTGACCGCGTGAGAATAGGATTTCTTTCAAGGTCTGGGTTTCATTGAGGGTATTGAAGAAAAACACTGCAATCTACACTGCTAATTATATCGTACCAAACAATCGCTTTGCTTGCTAAATAAAAATGAAGTCGCACATGTGTTTGCACTTTCACCTCAAGCACATCGAACGTTGAAACATGTATTCGGACAGATTCAGACAAACTGCACCGAGGGACAGGAAGGGTGAGAAAGGTCACGTAGAATATGGAACTTGGCTAACAGATTTCTTTCAATAAAGGTATTATATTAACGTACACACAAACACATATATATGCACAAATTTCGTTCAATAAAGGTATCATATATATATATATATATATATATATATATATATATATATATATATATATATATATATATATATATATATATATATATATATATATATACACATATATGTATAATATATATATTTACATTCATACATACATAATACATACATACATACATACATACATACATACATACAAATGTTTACGCACCAATTGCTATCTCAAATCTACCTTCGAGTGATGATCACAGTCAATGCAATAGGTAAGGTCCGAGTCGACTGGTTCATATGGGTTCTCAGTAAAAGGCCCTGTAGGTGGGTGGTCTTGGTATGTGTATTTCCATTAATGTCCATTGCAATTTGCACCTTTGTACCTTTAAAACCGCTCTACTGAAAAACACAAAATATCTTGTGGTAAGTGGTCGTATATAGCTACCGCATTTCTGTAAATTTGAGGACTTTTGCTCCAAAATTATTGAACGTATTGATTATAACTTGAACATAGAATCCTACATGAATACACACCTCTAGCCCGCAAGAATTTTGTGTGTTGGGTGGTGTTTTCAGCCAAATACACATAAAATTGCTAATAGCAACATCGCCTGTCAGGAACTGAATATATGGCTGCATCTGAGGAATTGGTGTCACAAGTTTCGTCCAGATTTTTCAATTACATGATAGTTTAATGTATACATATGCGCAGGCACTCATTTGCAGGAGACTTGCAAATTCCCACCTACATGATAACGTATTCAAGTTAGTTGTCCATTCTTGCGGGTGTTTTTGGCGGGCAATTACTCTCATAATAATCAAGTCTCGGCAGTATGGAGTTATATTTGAAGGCAAATGTCAGTCGCATCATGATATTTGGATCAACGTCTAATATCAGGAAAAAAAAAAGTTGGCTCTACTTGAAGGAAAGAAGCCGCACCAGGAGAACCACTATTACATATGGTGTAGAAACTCGTGGAGTAAAGAATGTAACTGCACGAAGACCTAAATGTGAACGTAGATACAGCGGGCTGCGGTCAATTTGATTTACGTTAACCAGGACACAATTTGCTTGAAAGTATCAATCTATCGTGTACGCATGAGTATGTGTGTATGTCCGTAGATGTATATTTATATCCCTTAAGCCAAGAATTATTCTGTTCTTAGCGCCAGTAACCAAACCACCAGTGACCAAGCCACCAGTGACCAAACCTCCAGTGACCAAACCACCTGGGACCAAACCACCTGTGACTAGACCACCACCATCGACCCGACCACCAAAAACCAAACCACCGATGACAAAACCTCCTATGACCAAACCACCTGTAACTAAACTACCACCAAAGACCAAACCACCAGTTACTAAACCTCCTATGACCAAACCACCTGGGACCAAACCACCTGTGACTAGACCACCACCTCCGACCAGACCACCAAAAACCAAACCACCGATGACAAAACCTCCTATGACCAAACCACCTGTAACTAAACCACCACCAAAGACCAAACCACCAGTTACTAAACCTCCTATGACCAAACCACCTGTAACTAAACCACCACCAAAGACCAAACCACCAGTTACTAAACCTCCTATGACCAAACCACCTGTAACTAAACCACCACCAAAGACCAAACCACCAGTTACTAAACCTCCTATGACCAAACCACCTGTAACTAAACCACCACCAAAGACCAAACCACCAGTTACTAAACCTCCTATGACCAAACCACCTGTAACTAAACCACCACCAAAGACCAAACCACCAGTTACTAAACCTCCTATGACCAAACCACCTGTAACTAAACCACCACCAAAGACCAAACCACCAGTTACTAAACCTCCTATGACCAAACCACCTGTAACTAAACCACCACCAAAGACCAAACCACCAGTTACTAAACCTCCTATGATCAAACCACCTGTAACTAAACCACCACCAAAGACCAAACCACCAGTTACTAAACCTCCTATGACCAAACCACCTGGGACCAAACCACCTGTGACTAGACCACCACCTCCGACCCAACCACCAAAGACCAAACCACCAGTTACTAAACCTCCTATGACCAAACCACCTGTAACTAAACCACCAGTTACTAAACCTCCTATGACCAAACCACCTGGGACCAAACCACCTGTGACTAGACCACCACCTCCGACCCAACCACCAAAAACCAAACCACCGATGACAAAACCTCCTATGACCAAACCACCTGTAACTAAACCATTATCTGCTAACCCACCATCTACTAAACCTCCTATGAGCAAACCACCAGAAACAAAGCTGCCAGCAACTTTGCCACCAGCGCCAAGTTCAGCACCAGGTAATGAAAAAAAATCCTAAACTTATCAGATTAATGCAGATTTTGCAACACAAAAGTCATGATTTTCACTTGCAAAAGCATCCATAAAGTTACCAAGCTTGTATTGAAATAAAGAACTGTAAATTGCTTTATTTTAGCGTGCATAAATTTACACGTTTTTTTGTATTTTTCGACATTTCACTGTAGTTTTAATTTCACTGTTTTGAACACAATTCCGATTCAAACAATGTTAAATACTTATTCACTGTGTTTTTATTTCCACTGTTTTGTGCCATCAGCAAAATAAGTAAAAATACAAGTACAGCGAAATTGAAAGCAATTTACAGTGAGGAAGCAAGCAGCAAGCAAGCAGCAAGCAAGCAGCAAGCAAGAAGCAATCCAATAAGGTAGTTCTCTGTGAGGTAAACTGCAGTTTCTTTTGATGAAAGCTCTCAAATATTATTAACAAGCTTTAATTTTAGGTGGAGCTGGATCAGGGACACAGACAGGTGGATCCAACAGTGGAACCAACAGTGGAAGCCAGATTGGTGGATCTAGCAGTGGAAGCCAGACTGGTGGATCTGGCAGTGGAACTCAGACAGGTGGTTCTAACAGTGGAAGCCAGACTGGTGGATCTAGCAGTGGAACTCAGACAGGTGGTTCTAACAGTGGAACCCAGACTGGTGGATCTAGCAGTGGAACTCAAACAGGTGGATCTAGCAGTGGAACTCAGACAGGTGGATCCAGCAGTGGGAGTCAGACGGGTGGATCTAGCACTGGAAGCCAGACAGGTGGATCTAACAGTGGAGCGCAAACTGGCAGTTCAAATAGTGGAACTCAAACTGGTGGATCTAGCAGTGGAAGCCAGACTGGTGGATCTAGTAGTGGTAGCCAGACAAGTGGATCCAGCAGTGGGAGTCAGACCGGTGGATCAAGCAGTGAAACTGACACAGGTGAATCATACACGTTTTTCTTTTTGCTCGTGACATTCAGCAGTATTACCTCTAGAAAATGCAAGGACCGTTTTCATGTCAAAAGAAAACAAATTAACTGGAAATTGTTAAACAAAGGACATGTCTTATAGTGACAAGAAACCATATTGCTTATCAGATAGGCCTATATCATACATATATATCTTCTTGTCACGGTCAATCACATACAGTTAACTAGAATCTTCAAAGAAATCCTTTCAATTATATGATGCAGGCAAAATCTGAAAAAAAATCGAGGTTTTTCGTTGAAGAATTTTGGAACAAATGCATAGAACATTTTATAGCGAGAAATATCCTCTTGGCTTCAACTAAGTTAAAGTCCCAGACATCTGTGTATGTTTGTAGTGCAATATATTATTCCTTCAACTTGACTCTCCCCACAGGTGTGTGCACATTTGGCCAATTCATGTGCCAGGACAACACCACGTGCATTGAATCGGTGAAGAAGTGTGATGGTAAGAGAGACTGCCCAGGTGGGGATGACGAACATATGTGCGCACCAGCGGGCGCCAATTTGAACGCTTTTGCGTCCCTTATGGGTAATGGTGAGTATGAGACATACGTATGTAATGCCATGTCGTATATAAACGGGAATAGCACTGCTACAGCTACAGTTATTATTCATTAAAGTGTGTGTGTCAACACACACTTTTTCTTTCTTTCTTTCTTTCTTTCTTTCTTTCTTTCTTTCTTTCTTTCTTTCTTTCTTTCTTTCTTTCTTTCTTTCTTTCTTTCTTTCTTTCTTTCTTTCTTTCTTTCTTTCTTTCTTTCTTTCTTTCTTTCTTTCTTTCTTTCTTTCTTTCTTTCTTTCTTTCTTTCTTTCTTTCTTTCTTTCTTTCTTTCTTTCTTTCTTTCTTTCCTTCCTTCTTATTTGTCCGACACTTTTCTGGAACACTATTATGCATAGAAACTCCAAACTTGGCATGATTGTACCTCCATACAAGAACTTTGACCGTTTTATACAGATGAATGAAGATCTTTAAAATTATGCAAATTAGGGGCATTTGAAATTTTAAATCTTGAATATCTTTAAAAGTATAAGAGATAGATATGTCATTCCAACTTCTACTGGGGGATTCTTGACCATTGCGCATCTGAAGAATTTAAAACAAAAGTTGTAGCAATTTAAATTATGCAAATTAGCAGCATTTGCAATTTCAAAACTTGAATATCTTCAAAACTATTATAGACAGAAATGCCATTTTAATTTCTACTAGGGGGTTATGACCATTGCGCATCGAATTAATCTAAAGCAAAAGTTGTAGCAATTTAAATTATGCTTATTAGCAGCATTCGAAATTTTAAAACTTGAATATCTTCAAAACTATTATAGATGGAGATGTCATTCCAACTTCTTCTAGAAGGTTGTTGACCATTGCACTTGTAATGAATCTAAAACAAAAGTTGTAGCAATTTAAATTATTCTAATTAGTAGCATTCGAAATTTTCAATCTTGAATATCTTCAACACTATAGTAGATAGAAATGTCATTCCAACTTCTACTAGGGAGTTGTTGACCATTGCTCACCTACAGAATTAAAAATAAAAGTTGTAGCAATTGAAATTATGCTAAAAGGCACCACTAGAAATTTTAAATCTTGAATATCTTTAAAGCTATAATAGATAGAGATGCCATTCCAACTTCTACTCCTGTGTAATGGAATAGTTGTACATTGCCATACCAATATGCTTTGAAGACACACACACTGATTTGCTATGCAGCAAATCATCTTTCCTAGTTATAATTTGGAACCTTGTGGCATGATCAGTAGGAACAGGCAACGTCTGAGGGTAATTCAATATGTATATTTAACTAATGTCGTAAGGGCACCATTTGCATGAAGAACAAAAGCACACAAGCAAAACTTCACAACACACAAAACATGTCTTTTAACACGATTAACCAACACGGGATCATAGGTATGAAATCGTTCCATTGACATTGCAAAAACTGCATCTGGGTTCATTTTTTTCTCATATAAATTAGCGCCTCAAGACAATAAATTTGCCAAACTATGTCAGCACAATACGTAGAGTAGTTTATTTAAAGCACAGTCATCAGGTAATACACAGGAATATTCCAGCCATTTGTTGTGTTATTCTACTCGTTTTAAAGTAATGTCCAACTAGGTTTGGACAATTTTGTTCATTTTGAGATTTTGAAACATTTTGCTAGACATATATGTTGTCTATCATTTGTCCAAATTTGGTAGTTTTAGTCCCCATACAACTCGAAGAAACTGAAATTATACCTTTAATGTGAACATAGTTGTCAATGGACCATGTTAACCTTTGAATCCTGATTACAGGCAGGAGATATTTGCACCAAAATATCCAGTTCGTGTGGATATTTCTCTAAACCTAATTGTCTGATTTTGATCAAACAAAAACTGATTTACTCTAAAATTTCTTTACAGCAACAACATATCAGGGTTTTTCTACAAAATGAACAGTTCATTTCTAAATATGTGTCAAAAACGAAGAGGAGTCCAATAACTTTTTCCAGTTGACAGAATCAGCCATTTTGCATTTTTTTTATCACCATTGCTAAAAAAAAGATACAGTTATGTTAAATTCCCTAACCGCTTTGTAGATACATGTGTTGAGATTATAACACAAAAATGTGTCCATTCTATCTTAAACATTTTCCAAAAAATATCAAAAATTTCATAAAATGTATATTTTAACCGAATCGCGAGTGCATATACCGCAACTTTAATGTGGAGTTCCATATCTAGTTCACACAGTTTATGCTAACCCTTGTAGTCAATTCGGTATATAGGTTTACAAATGCATATTTCTATGATGTTTGGCTTAAAAACGAAGTTACTCTGCCAGATTTGACATTGCTTTAAAAGGCTTTCTCAATTCTATTTTCATTTTAATTCCAGGTGCAACACATATCCGTCAGCTTAGTAAACTGGCTGTCACCTTCATTTCATTATCGGTGGTGGTCATGATGCGCTTGGGGTAAAGGTCTTTTTAGACTGAGGCAACTAACCAGGCAGTGTGGAGCAATATTATGCTACATTGACGTCAATAATTCATAACCTAGTATAGTATTATATATTGAGACTATGTTATTTTATCCATCACTTGAGTTTAAAAAACGTGTTTTCATTTGGGTCAGCAGTATCACTTATTATCTGACATGTACATGTATGTGTATCGGGCTGCACAGTCACTTGCTAACCGGTAATTCGAACCTCGTAGATCCGAAATTCGCTTTTTTCTGACCTAGTTGCACATTTTGGTCATGTGGTGTGTGGGTGTGGGGTGTATGTGGAAGGGGTTTAGCGGAAATTAGAATTAATGTATGCACTTAAGTATATTTTCCAGGCTTTCTTTTTGCTGATAATCCCATAAATCAGTATTTGCAGGACTACATATTTACACACATATACGTATATGTATATGGTCTCAGTTTTCTTTAAAATGAATGATTTTTGTACAAAACTATGGTTGAATAAAAGGATACATACACTAACAGAATGCTGTTTCTTGTTCACGCTTCAAATGCTTTTATTTGACTCGAATACATGTCATGTGGAGTATAAAGTTAACACAATTATGTCTCCGCTGGTCCAGTTTCGTGTTTAATATGCAGTGAATTTTATGTCTGTGTGCTGTAATAAAAATTTTGCATCTGGAAATGTTTACCCCAGATTGATTGTCATTATATCAAAATGTATACTTGAACAAAATTACCAAATTAAACGTGGACTTGGTTTTAAAATTTATGTGTCCTGTTGTAAATCGCACTGCCACAATCTGCTGTTTAAAATTCAGATAATAAAATGTTCCCAAATTTAAAGTACTAACTTTCAGGCAGGGAGTTCCAGAATTTTGTCCTTTACACAGATACAAATTCGAATATAATGCCAAAGGTTGAATGAGCCCTTGCAGCAGGATATTACTGTATGATCTCTGATATCTGAATATTTAGAATGAAAATATTTTTTATCCTTTCTACGTCCCAAGTGAATGACTTCACACCTTTACCTCATCAACTTCTGTATATAGTACAAGCCACCGGACTTCATCCTCAGATTATTACAAAAATTCACTGGATCATTCACACATAGAACAAACATTAAGCCTGAATAGTCAAAATTTCCCTTAGACGTGAACGTGGGAGATACAGAATCCACGTTAAGCAAGTTGTCCGACAGAAATAACTTCGGGGTTCACGAGTTGTAGGACTTAGGTTTTTGTGCAGCTGTGGCGAGTAAAATCATGCTCTTCACACGTCTTATCTCCGTATCAGGAATACAGAGAATTCATCACAGGACGCTTGCAAGGAAAAGCGTTCATTTACTCATGCCTGAGGTGAGCACGTTGGGGACATGATCTGCTCTGCAGGTCTCCGCGGAACGCGCCCAAACCTGCAAATAAGTTGCAAACTCTTATTCTGAACGCGACCAATGATGAATTTGGCTCCCATGACCTACATGTGCAAGAATAAACACATTTCGGCACACAAACCAGACTGATCGACAGCACAAGTTCAACATAGAAGCCATTCTGTGTGACCAATTCACTTCGTATAGTTTCTTTCTTTACTACGCGCGACTGCGCACCTCTATTAGTTGGCTGAGGTATTTGCACAAGCAGTTTGGTATGAAAAAATGTTATGCTTGCGTTTAGCACTGCGAATACTTGCACATATTTCATTAATTTATTTTTCTTTGTTCAACAGCGAACATACACTTCTCTTTGCAAAAATGTAATGCAACGCAGATAATATTCGTGTCATTTAAGGACACGGATTTGCTGCCCAATGTAAGCAAGTCGTCTGCATTATTAGAATTTGATTAATGCGGGGCAGTAACATCGATCAATGTGATGAAAATTTTCTTTCGTCATGACGGGGATGAAAGGGTGAGCGTGGTCTGGCATAACAACAATATGTGATTTATCATAATGATATAGGACAGGGACAATGCATCGACGGATCTATTGTTGCTAATGTAATACAAGCAGTCTACCATGGAACCTGGAAAATGCATTGTCATTATTGTAGCATTGTTGCAAGCCAATAATAATTCCACAATTTGTTCACAAAAAAGCCGATCTACTTTTTTTTGTAAAATCCAAACCCCCGTTATTTTTTCAGAAGTTATCTGCACACAGGCAACAATGTCGCGTTTTCAGGCTTAATGTGCGACAAAAATATGTAGCAATGTTTATCATTACTATTATATAATGCCAGTCCATACTGCATGACGGAATGTGAGCATTTGCTCTGTCACCCACTCGCGCAAGCCCCTCGAAGGCCTTCTTCCCGCAGAGCGGCTACAGTGCACAGTTGGGCGACTGGTCATCTTCAATTATGACGGAATCTCAATGCAAGACACGGCGATACCCCGAGTAGCAGTGGCTCAATTTGCATCAGAAGGACTGAACCTCGACGTGCGAAGCGTGGAGTGTTTTTTTTTCAAACCATCCTAAACTTGCGTGTTTTTATAAATGATTTTAGGAGGGTGGCATTCTTTTGTACATTCAACAATATTAGAAACCATATCGAACAACGTGTATAATTTCTACCATCCGATGCATTTTATAGCTTCCTTTGCACGTTCCAACTGCTCGATCAACGCGAAAGAAAGGGTTGTTCATTTTCAGTGGATCGAATGGTGTAATAGTCAAGACAGGTGGTTCCAACTGCATACTTGTTCAGAGCTGTGCAGGCATGAATACCGCCGAATCCCTTGATTTTAATTTTGATAGAAAGTGAGGAGATTATCTCGAACGTTAAGTTCCATCCACCGCAAATATTTCAAAAACAAAACAAATAGACAATAAGCGGTGCTTTACCATTAAAAATAAACCACTGATGTGAACAAAAGAAGCACGGTTTCAACCATAGCAGTGTGCTTGCTTGTGAGGCGGATGGATCACAAATGGACGCCGGCTGGACGTGATCCTCACCGTCACGTCCAGTCATCATGAAAGAATGCTCGCACAAGCATGAACACAAATTTACTTTTACTTTTCTTGCACATGGCTGACGGTTGTTCAGGTGCTTTTTTTTTTTTTTTTTTTTTTTACAAAAAAAACCCCATTGAAGTAAATGGTTCTAATTATTGTATTTGCGCTGGAAAAATGGGGCCAAATGCTGTGAATTCTGCTGCTGAAAACATCGAACGTAGGCCGGGTGTAGTGTAACAGTGAATGTGACGTTAATTTGCAAAGAAAAATGTGAGCATTGCTGTGTTAAATATACCCGGGTGAGAACAGCTCAGGACGTAAATTGGATGAACCAGTCCGTTCTTATCAAATCGATTAAACACATATATAATAAAAGCTTTGGGTATCCTATATGTGAAGATACACAGTATTGAATAACACGTAAAGATTAACAGGATATTCATTTCCCACGCATATAGTGACGTCAGACAAAATTGATGATTTGGGAATATGTGGGTAGGGACACAGATGTAGTTTCAACAATCTAACACAGTCAAAGGTAGTGCTGGTGGGCCAACAGAGGACTAAAATCAGTAACATGGCATTTTGCAACACATCTCTTTTGAATGAGGTTTTAAGGTAAAACAGTGTACACGGAAACAATACACAGTACATGTATAAGAAACACAGTAAAAGGATATAATAAATACCATGTTTTGGACTCAAACCCATAGGTTTCTAGTGAGGTTCCAAATCAAACTTCAAGGTATTAGGTCATCTCAGGTTTTTATTGACACCATTCCGGTAAATGACCCTAGTCAAACATTTGTAAATAATTATGGCACCAAATATATATATATATATATATATATATATATATATATATATATATATATATATATATATATATATATATATATATATATATATATATACACGTCTTGGGACATTCTTCACCAACCGCAAACAAGTGGTATTTTGTGGAATTCACGTGCATATGTGCTAGCACCTGAGTTTGTTGTTATGGCATTGAAAGACCTCATCACCATTGGTAGAAGACATACTGCATATGTATTAGACTAACTTGGTAAACAAAGGTAATGTCTATTTAGCTCACAAACTGTGGAAATAACTCTTGATATATGAAACAATTGCCTCTCATATTGTGACGCAAGACATAATGCTTCATTCGACAAGCCATCCCGACCATACCTTACAAAAATCGACCTGGCGAATACGTGGCTTTAATGTTGCAGTAATGAACTTCAATACGATACAGTTTGAAAGCTTTAAGACATGGTTGCTAGGGAAACGATACAAGAAAGTGTTCACTGCAGGTTGGTTACAAGACAGAGAAAGGATTGACAGTCATTGAAATTTGCGGTTTTTTGATCAGCTAAAATTGTCATCCCCTATCCTGCAACCCATATCTGTGAGGAAAATTTTTAAAATTTGTTAAATGCGTCTTTGTCCAGATTCACCAAATATCATTTTCTGGACTTATTTCCTTAGTTTTAAAATAGCGACAGTTCTGTACCTTACTTTCAACAGCCATAACACTACACGGGGACGTACCCGTATCCGCGTTTGCTCATAAAAATAATTCAAATGACGAAACACTTCTGCATCATTAATTGTACAGCGACGGAACTAGTCATACAACACCTGCACTTATTTGCTAATCACGAAAGGAGGGTACGTTTTACACCTGATCAGTTGCCTCGAAACGATGCAACAGAGAGAAGTAAGCATTACACCCATTGCAAATTTCCTGTCGATTTCCCGTAGAGATAATTCCGATAATGGGGTGTTTTGTATAAAACGCACTCGTTATGGACAGGGCAAAATAAAGGAATGATATAAAAGTGACGTAACTAGCGGTGATAATGGAATGGATGATAGACATAGTCAGATACATCATATTATGCACAATGACGACATACATGGTGTAATCTTTAAAGACAGCAAAACTACAGCTTCAGAGCTTTACAGGGGACAAAGCCCAGTAAGCGGTGACAAGTTTCCTGCAGAAACCGTCTCAAACAACACGAGCAGGTCGTTACATGAGAAAATTGAACTGAATGCCGTGAAAATGTCTTGTTTTTTTTTTAATTCAAGAGGACCAAAGAGCGTAATGGCGGAGAGACCTTAAGCTAGGTTTCCATGTGCGCGTATTGCGCATTGCGTACAACGTATTGCGTAGTTGGGGGTGCGTATTGCGTACTGCGGATACCATTTTCCATGTATCCGCAAACCAGGCGTATACTGTACGTATGTATGTTTACTTTGGTAGGATTTGGCGCCATTTTGTGTATGTTACGCTCGTCTACCCTGCGTGATGCGTACAAAATCGCTACACAGAGCGATTGAAACGCATAGGCAACACGCACTACGCAGTATGCGTACATGGAAATGGGGTAATTAATTTTAAGTCAATCAATTATTACGCACTACGCAGTACGCAATACGCAGTACGCAATTTCCAGCATAGTATAATTTGGTCTTTTTAATTGAGCGAGCGACTTTCGAATCTATGTGTTTCTTGGATTCATTTGAAGAGTTAGAGTTTCGAATGCTAAGCGGGAGCTTGTCCCAAAGTCTCGTGGAGCTGGGGGAAATCTATTGTTGAATAGATCTGTTCTAGCTCTAAAATGAAGAAGGTTTTCAGCTTGTCTTGAATTGTGTCTGATCTGGTTTTGATTCGAATAAATAATCTCATTTAAAATTTCAGGGGCTAAAGAATTTGCCACAACATTAAAGCCTTTATTATCAAAACTAGAGCTGCATGGCTTCAAAGTTTTGTCGTTGTCTGTTTAATAATATTAGGAGAAGGACTTTGCAGGAAGATGCTGAGTAAAATGGTATTTATAGCTTTTAACTGTCTTCTAATATGAAATTTGGTATACTTTAGCTGTTGCGTATTCTGAGCAGTTTTGCAACAAAGATTTGTGCCTGTCCTTTTAGATATTTTCTTGCCCAAAATGAAAAAAAAAATTGCCAATGCGCATAGTGACATTTTTAAAGTTACGCCGACGTGCCCCTATTAAAAAGGAAATGTGATCACGTTCTTTGCAGAGTGCGTCATGTACCAGTGCAACGTCATATGTCTGGACGCACAGGCATCTCCCATATGAGCCATTCATTTTAAGATAATGGAGTCTCTGCCATTCTGAGATTTAAAACTGTTGACTAGGGTTAATTGCACCGATATGTGAAAACTTAAAAAGACTTCTGGAACTGAATGACAAAACTGGGTTACAGAGCATGGTATTTAATGTATTGTAAATAGCTGTTTTTTAAATACTTGGTTTTTTAAGCAGTGACATACGTTTTAAAAGTACATTGTAACGCATTATGTACGCGATAACGCCCATTACCTTGAACGAAAGCCACTTTCCGTAAGCCACTGCCGCAATTGGTTGTTGTTCTTAGTCTGCCATGCAGCTTTGTAGCAAACACACGAAAACGTTCACAGTTGTGCAGAAGCAAGAAGTCAATGCAAAATTTAATGATTTTTTCTGCCAGGAAATGTAATGACGTTACAAAATGTGGTCTCAATACATACATACATACATACATACATACATACATACATACATACATACATACATACATACATACATACATACATACGCACGCAGAGTATGGAACTTCGTTTTTTCGTTAATTGCATTATGTGAATAAAATGGATATTTTCTTTTCAAATTGGGATGTGGTCGTACTGTTAAATGGATTACTTTTTTTTCCATTTCGTTTGTAATCGCGTCATGTGTCAGTGCAACGCCATAGTTTGGACGTACAGGCATATCTCATATGGGCCAGCCATTTCATGACAATTAAGTCACTGGGATTCAGAAAACTAAACTTTTGATTCGGGTCAAATGCATCAATATGTGAAAAAGGCAAACAACTTGTGGAATTAAGTGACCAAAATGGGTTACAAAGTACTGTATAAAATGTACCATGGCCACTTCTTTTTAAATAGTTTGTTTTTAAGCTGTGACGTATGTGATAAAAATATGTTGGAATGTATTCTGTACGTGATAACGCCCATTCGCGTAAACGCAAGCCACTTTCCAACCCCCCCCAAAAAAAAACAAAAAAAACAAAACGAAACAAAACAAAACAGCACGTAATTGGCTAGCTCGTCTGTCTAAATTGGTTCTTGTTCTTAGCCTCTCATTTATAGCCGTGGCAAATACATGAACATATGCACCACATGAACGGCCACAAAACATAAGTCAACGTGAATATTTAAGGGAACTTTTTACTGCTGCAAAGCGTAACAACGTTATTACATGAAAAAATTCATGCGTACATACATGTATTCACACACACATACATACGCAGCCCATATGTGTGTTTGTATGAACATATGTGTGTACAATGAATATATTCTGAGATTTCGATAATTTGAGAATAGAATTAAGTAAGGTGAATTTATTTTTACTTACCAAATTTGGGATGTGGTCGTGCTGCAAATGGATTTCTTTTTCCATTCCCTTTTTTGTAGATATCATGAGATCAGGGTATAAGTAACAAAATAACATGTATTCAGTACATATATATGATAAACGGATAAACTGAGAGTCTGATCCTTCAGATTCGTGTTTGCCACACTGATGCCATTGGACCGTTTATATTTAGAGCATAGTCATTTGCACTTTGACGTCATCTTATCAATCATTTTGACTGTTTGATTCAGTTTAAAAAGAAGGTCTGCGGTTGGAGGATCTAAGCCATAACCTGTTACCAGTCACTTTTTCGGTACAAACTTTGACCTCAGTTGGTTCAGCTTTCAAAAGTCCTTCTGCATTTAGTTATATCAGAAAACTAGGTTGAAGGAGTTTATATGTGACCGTGATAATTAGGTCAATGCCATCCACCGAAAATCCTATGTTTATTATGTTTCCCACATTGATCAGGTTTGTTCTATCTTTCAAAGTTATGTCGTACGATTTGTTTGAGGATGGATATGTGACCTTGAGTGTATTTAGGTCAAGGCTATACTGACATGAACGCAGGTTTGGTTCTCTAAAGCACAAACTCATATTAATCTAGCTGCACATCATCTTTGCACATCCAATAGAATTAAAAATTTCAGTGGTACAATTGCACAGGAAATGAACTTGGCTTTTCAAGTTATTGCATAAAGTAGTCATATTACTGTATTTTTGCAGAGATACATTGATGCCAAAAATATATCTTCCAAATCAAATATTCTTATTCTCCCATCTTTATTTCAAACAGTATGATGCCTTACAATACGATGCTTGCCATCTTGTCCAAGATCACATTGTTGATGTCCATACTGTGACTGTTATTCACAACAAAAGTATTCCTTATCATAACCAATACAATGATTTCTTTCTCAAGTTCCAAGTGAAACGATCTTTTATTTAAGTGCCAACCTGTCCCCATTTCAGCACAGAAATATGTGGCACATTTGAATAGTTTTCCTCGGCATCTTGGGCGCCAAGCGCCCATAGCGTAAGAAAGAAAGCTGTTGACTCAGGACTAGTCCAAAATATTGCTGAGAACGAGTTGATAACAGCTTTATTGATAGGATACCACTCAAAACGGGCAAAAAAACACATACTTTCAATTTTTTACTTGCTTTTTATTTTTTTCTTTGTTCTTGCTTTCAATGAATGTTTGATTAAAGTGGAGAAGCATGGTATCAGTCTTTGTGCTGAATTATGGGCGACCGGACTGTGATGGTCCTGTAATGAGCTGATCCAGGTAAAATGATGCGGAAACCAATGACGGAAGACTATTCGGGTAGCGGATGGGTAATGCAAATTATGATACAGCATCTCCGAGAAAGTTAATAGCAAACTGGGACCTGTTTAAGGACAGTATGTATTAAGATATAGTATGTGTATAATGGCACAATTTGATTTTGACGTTCAATACAGGGATTCATGTGTTTATACCCTACGTAAAAAAAAGGAGGGACCGATGAAGTCCCATTGAAGCTATATTATCATAAAATTTGTACAGAATCCAGTATTTCTTTTAGAAAGCTTCACAAATATTAATCGATTTTACTATTCCTGGTGGCTTTTAATTTTCCTGATAATTATGGTTATTGAAACATCATTGAACTTCACAAAGTTCCAGTGTTGTTTACTTAACTAATTTAGCAGTATTAATTCAATGTATATCCCCGGGATATTTTAAGTGAATTCCTCCACTAGATTTGGAGCAGTTCACAACAGAGTCGCATTTAAATAAGCATGCTTCTCTATGTAAAGCTACATTGTCAAATCGACACAGAGGGCTCTTTGAGCCCACCCTCAGCTGACCTTGATACTTTCAGGCAAAAATAAGTCCCATCCTGTTCTATGGGTACCCAGAACCATTTGTGTGCAATTAAAAACCCATTGGCTAAGTGGCTTTATCGTAGAAAACTTCTAAGACTCCCCCCCTCCCCCCATAAAAAGACTCACCTGATCCATATCTCCAACAAGTTTCAACTCAATCGGCTGACTGTTTCGGAGAAGAAGTAACAAATGCAGATCACTGTGGCAATCCCCATTGACTTGCATAGTAATCAAGGGTTTGGACCATCATCACTTAGTGACCAACTTGGACTGACGCTTTCATATCATACAATTCTACTACGTTTCAGCACAAGCTGCGCGACGGTTTCACAGAAGTCGAAAAAAGCGTTAACACACACAAATTCACAAATAATCTCAGTGACAGCAGGTGAACAAATTAACGTCCAAGCATCTCTAGAATTGTTCCCATGCAATTTCGATGCAACCGGAACAACACTTTTGGAGCAGACGATTTTGAAGCTTTTACAAAAATTAACACAAAAATCCCCCCCCCCAAAAAATCGCAGGAGTATGTCCAATTGAACAAACTTAGTAGAGCCCCCCCCCCCCCCAAGGTAGATCGCCGCCAGGTTTAAAGGAGGGTCTCACTGACGATTTTGGAGCTGACGTCGAAAATATGAAGCTTCATTTTACAGTTCCCATTGACTGGCATAGCAATCAGTTGGGATGTATGCATTGACCGGTAGGTACACAAACTAATGCAATTCATTTAAATTGGAATCCGAAGCATCAGTACCCAGTGAAGAGCTTTGTAAGCTTTCTACAAGCTACATTTCTACCAAGTTTCAGTACAATCAAAGGAACGGTTTCAGAGAAGAAATAGAAAATAGCTTTAGCACATGGAAATGAAAAAAATCGCAGCGCCATCTGGTACATTAAGGTCTAGGAGTGTTTAGAAGGTCCATATAAACAATTTGAAGCAAGGAGCTAAGAAATCAGGGATTAAATTAAAAAAAATCCAAGAATGATTGGATAATGACTAATTTAACAAAATTGAAACCCACCCAAGGTAGATAACCATCAACTTTGAAGTGCATCTGGCCCACAGTTTTGGAGGAGAGATGCAAATTGTGGACGGACTCATGGACGCACGGACAGTGGACCATACTAAAACCTCAGCTGACTGATAAGTCAGCTGAGGTAAAAACGAGCTAATATTGCAAGCAATGACTATAATGCCTCCCTCGTCCACTTTCCCTACAAGTAAAAAATAAAGTGATCTGAAAATCTAATCACATAATCTTGGACTTAGAATACATCACTGTACTAAATTTAAGAAAAATCCATCCATGTACTCAGAAGATATTGTAGCAACAAAGTGCAAACTAAGCGGGTCATCGTGTCCAATGAGTAGGTCACACTGAGCCAAAAATCTAATCGGCTAATCTTCAAGCAATAATGCATCACTCTCAGAAATTCGAGGAAAATACATTCAGGCCTTTTGAAGATATCAAGGGAACAAAGATTGGTACAGAAGTATGGACGTACGTACTTATTAGTACGGACGGACAAACGACCTGAAAACATCATGTCTACCCATATTACTGGGGGTAGGGTGGGGGTGGGGGTGGGGGACACATAAGAATATAACATTTAAGTTCAATTAATGCAACAATACAGTGTTTGTAAAGTGTGTCGAGCATCCAGAGCTCTTATTGCCAGTGGTGTACAACTTATAGCCCGAATATTATCGACTTGTATGCCCGAGTACGCACTCTATTATCTTTGTTGGGCATATGCTTATGTGCATAAAAGCATATAACAAAATATCAACATGTCTGATATGGATTTGAATGAAATCCGATATACTTATTATAATCAAGAGACTTCAAATTCGATGCTGAAAGCATACCTTGTTTGATTATGGACAGATTGAAATTGAAGGCGTCTTACAATATGAAGTGTCATAATTTTTATTAAGGCCACCACAAAATTGACAACGACAGGTAATTTTGTCTATTCTGATTATAATAGACTTTTTGTTTCTGTGTTCAGCCTCTTTAACACTTCCCTGATCCCAACAAGCCGGCAGACAAAAGCTTTCCTCCGCGAATAACGCCCCACACGTGTGAAGCAGAGCTATTTACCTAGGCCGTGCCATCATATCATGACAAGTCCGATTTAAAACTCTCAGCGAAATATATTTTCTATTTACATGGAAATTACATAAATTGATTAAAACAGAAGGTAATTTACATCCGTGTGCTTTAGTGCGATTTGAGCGGGAAAGGGTAACGCAAAATATACATACAGTGTACAAATGCAAGTTCGCATATAAATATTCATGTATCGGAAGGTTCCCAACAAATAAATGTTTGCCAGGTAAGAATTTCAAAAACATGTACAATATACATGTAAGTCATTATCATATTTAACAAAAGCTCGCTTATACTCAAATAAAAAATTCAAAACCACTGCTGCGTTGCAGATAAAATTTTACCAACCTTTGTGATAATACACTTATAGAAATAAAATACACACAAAGTTTGAAGCAAAATTTTTGAACGGAATCATAGTCAATTGATACTCACCTCACCTTAGTTTTCACGAGGATTTAAGTTTACCTCCAATATGGACCATTTGTATATCTGATCCTGTTCCTGACATTTCGTACACAAAATGGTAATGATGATTTTGGCAACGTTTATTTGGTAAACCAAATTCGCGACCGTATTGCAGCAGAGAGTATCAATTGTCGGCAGTACTTGCAACATTTTTTCTACACTTGTAAAGAGTATTGTTGATTCGTATGAACCTTCGAAAATTTGGTCCCTGGATACTGTCATCAGCAGCACCGTAGAAAAACTTTTACAATTGATGCAAGTTTTGACGATCACTTAATACTGAGGACAAAAGAACCCGGCAAATGACCTTGTGTACATCTCTTCCAATAATAGTTTGGTTTTACTCGTTTGTTGTCTTGTGAAAGGACGTTATCTAGATACTGTTGGCTTCGTTTGCCAAAACCCACAATCTTAGGCAACTTTCATTGATAAAGTTCCAGCGATTATCTATGACTGACTGAATGCATGTATGCCAGGTTGCTCGATATTTATAAGAAGTGTATTCATTTTGTAAAAATAAAGACCTATTAAATGTATATAAAATATATATGTATATATTTTTACTTGAGCACAAAAAAAGTACAACCTTTGATGTCAATTTAAAGTTGAAGACGTTATTGTTACTGTGGCAAGATGTTCAGCTGTCTGGACCCGGTAACGCAGCAGCACCATAACTGTGATTTTAATTCTCTTTTCGCCATATATATATATATATATATATATATATATATATATATATATATATATATATATATATATATATATGCATATATATATATATATTTGCGTGTGTGTGTGTGTGTGTGTGTGTGTGTGTGTGTGTGTGTGTGTGTTTGCTAAATGTAAAATAATAGCAGAGAGGTAAATTTGGGCCAGCGTTTCCCAAGGACATGTTTGTCACAACGTGCGTGTAGTCTGTGAAAAAATTGTAAAGCCCACAGGGAACATCGTGGCCCCTATTTACTGACATTCATACAACACAGGAACATACTTGATCGATGAATGACCATTGTCAGCTACATCGTCCATCCTTCCGTCTTATGGCTGGTTACTAAACAGCCAAGAAAATGCAATTACTAATCTAATATTTGTTTCCTTGATTGAATGGGTTCAACTTTGACTAGACTCGGGGACATAACACGAAGGAACAACTTAACGATTTGGGAATTCTCCTGCCAAAGTATCCTTTACAATTTGGAAATTATCTTGCTAAAGTGTAAAGTTCCAATCTATACATCATCCACTTTGTCTTTTTCTTGAGCTTTGCTGCGAAAACGCAGTGTAAATGTTTCATAATACTTTTGAGATTTATAACCCAGGCGACTACACAAGCGTCTCAGCCCCGTTCTGAAAGGCCGACCACATAGGCTGTACAGGAAAAAATTAATAGCAAAATTGAGGTGGTAGACAAGCTGAAACAATTCCTGCCAGTTGAGCACCTTCTTGGAGCCTTTTACATTTGTACCAACAATGTGTTGTATAAAGGCGTGTATTCGAAACACATGACTTGGCAAGTTGAGTATCACAAATATTGTTGAAACAACAAGGAGCATCCGTGCTGTTTTGAATTGACTGCGACCCCGCACGCATGTGCGCGTTTGGTGTCGATGTTCTTGGGTACAGGAACTGAATTCTGGTTCTGGTTGTGATGTAGGATCTGTTCCACCAGATATCCCCCCAGACCGTCTAGGAAATTTAAAATGCATGCTTCCTCTATTTGAAACTGATGCCTGCATGCTTGTTCTTCTGGATGCATTTGCCATGGGTACCACCAGAGCAGTTGTTACTACTGCGTTCGGTCTCTGTATCTGAAATTCTCTTATTTTCATGAATATTCTGATATTGAGGATGACAATGACAATGGACGGTATAACGAGTGTGATGACCGTGTCTATACTTGTCATGACGGTTAGTACGTCGTAATAATGAGGGAAAGGCATACAAATCGGTATCTTATGGATGTAAATAATACCTGTAGTGAAAAAGGCAAAAGAATAGCTTAAGATCGAAATTCCCACTAAGATCAAGACAACTATCCTCGCCTTCCTAGGGGTACAAAATGTATCCTTGCGAAGTGGATGCCAAACAATTATATACCTCTCTGCGGTAAATCCAACCACATTCCAGGCAGATAAGAAGCTACACACGTATGTGACGTAAACCACGGTCTGGCACCATCCATGACTCTGGAATATAGGCACTTTGATCCACCCGAACCACACAATAAGCAAAGATAGTAGGAAACCCGTATCCACCAATGAGAGCGAAGCCAAATAAACACTGCTGGACTGCCGTCTAAGATGTGTCGTCATAAAGACAAGAAATGACAGAAAGTTCCCACTGACGCCAACAAATATAATAACTGGAGTCATGTAAATATTAAGCTGGTCCATAACCTTTTTAAATAAGTCTGGATTTTTGTACCAGGTGGGTAATTCCTTGTAAGATTTCGACGACAAATTGCTGCAGGAGACATTGAAGTCTCCATCCACCCCTGCAATAGTGTAATTGTCCAACACGAAGGGGGTGTTTGTTGAGGCTCCATCAATACAGGAATAATTTCCATAAGATCGCAGCATCTTTTTGGCCATTGACACCCCAGAAGGCCGTACGGAATACTCCTCCCAGGTGTCTCCCTGTCGGCACGCACACTAATAATCGTAATAACACCAACATTGACTGCATTTATAAATTGATATTAAGCTTTCACGAGTTGGTACTCCAGTGGTGAACAAAGACATAATTTGAAACACCTTGTATGTGTCCTTTCAGGGCTTGTTTTAGCAGAGAGCAGCACTATTTGTTAGATAAATTCTTGATAAAATAATTATAAAGGAGATAACACTGACACATGTCCATTAAAAAAGCATTTGTTTCCATGAATCCCGACTTCGGCGTCACGACATGGTCTGCAAATTCCTGGTATAGTATGTTGTCTTGTTCGTGTCTGAAAATAACCAAGCACGACGATAAAACGTGACTTATGTAACATTAGCTCATAAAACACAAAACATAGAAAAATAAGTCATTCAAAGGCTACAAGAGGAATTTACATAAGGCTCAGCCCTTTTCACCATTGCTTTTGCAATAAATATTATGTTTAAACCAAAGGCCATTGTCATGTTACACATTTTCAGACAGTAGTTATGCCCACCTTGGTTGTGCATATCAGGACAAATGTGATCATGCAATAATTTTCAAATTAAAAGTACAAAGTACTGGCAGCAGTTCAATTGTAACTGGTGATATTTTTCATTTCAAATAAAATTGCATGTATTTTTTTAGTTCAAATTATTACACTTTACAGTACACAGTAAAGTTGTGCTCTTCATAATTTACACCATGTTCTTACATTTCTCACTAGGAAATAAGTGTAAATAAGGAATACCTTATTTCTGTTCTCAATACTCGACACTAAGAAACACTAAACAGCGAGCATAACCTAAACAGATAAAGATGCATCTTGCACGTGAACAAATGGAAAAACTACGATCAAAAGGTTTCTGAACATAGGATGCCTTTTTAGTAATATGCTACATATTAAAGTAACCTGAAGGTCCAGGTTGGTGCACATGGACTTTTTGATTTAGGCTTGTTCAGGGTGACTTCCATCTATAAAGAAAATTCAAAATGAGAATTGTGGGACCCTTTGTCCAACCTACAATTTACAGTTTTCTCTCAGCTGATTTGTCAGTCAGGTGACCTTATACAGCGGTCAGTCATCCATTGTCTGTCCATTCAAATTATGTTTTCGACTCCTCCCAAACTGTTGGTCAGATCCTCTTTAAACTTGATGGGCATTTACATTGGTGAGTCTCCATCATTAATTTTTTTAAGTGGTTAAGTTCCAGGCAGAAAGGAAGCAGATCCCGAAGATTTTTCAGACCCATTTGTAACCATGGATGAGACCTGGACTCATCACTTTGAACCAGAAACCAAAATTCAGTCTAAGCAATAGAAGCATCCGGGATCAGCTCCCCCCCCCCCCAACAAAAAAAGCCAAGTCGGTTCCTTCTGCTGGAAAGGTAATGGCTTCAGACTTTTGGGATGCTAAGGGTATTCTGCTGATTGTCTTAAAAAAGACCAGACTCTCAAGGAAGATATTATGCTGACCTACAGAGACAGTTGCGTGAAGGTAGCTAAGCTAAGCAACGGGGAATGCTCACTAAAGGAGTCCTGTTCCACCAAGACAATGCTCCTGGTCACAGGTGGTTGGTTGCCATGTCAGCGATCCATGATTGTGTCTTCAAACTCATTGACCATCCCCCCACATTCCCCCAATTTAGCCCCGTCAGACTTCCACCTGTTTTCCAAAATGAAAAAGGAACTAGATGGTTTTCATTTTTTTTTTTGTCATTTTCATTTCCGCTTGGAATGACTTTTTCACAATGGCTTAAGAAAAGTTCTTCTTAACCATTATCCAGGCCTTACAGCATTGCTGGCCAAAGTGTGTAAACCGGGAAAGGGACTTTGTACAGGAATGAATGGGAACCATCGACATTGTATGGGTCTTTCACAGCTAGGCTTAGAACTTTTCAGCCAGACCTTGTACACCACTCTACCTGAAAACAGGCTTAAGTGTTGCAGGGATTTGTCCACTTTCGCACACAATGATTTTACTGTGCCATAATCCATCTGAAATTATCTCTTCATTTTCTTACCTGTCTTATTAAAAGTCATAAGTTTGGTTTTCTTTGCATTGACGCTTAAATTCCAGTCTTTACAATAAAATCTCAAAATATTCAAAAAAATCTGTAATCCCACTTCCCTCTTTGATAATAAAACCAAGTCACCGCATAAAGCAGATTACTAACCTTTTTTTTCTTTTAAAAGCACAGAGTCACAGACATTACTAAACAAACCAACTAAATCAATAAGAATGATATTAAATAGCATCAAGCTCATAACGCAAGCTTGGTTTACACCCCTTAGTAAAGTAATATTGTTTGAAGGTCCATCCTTAAATTTGAATTGACCCATGATACATATCTTCAATAATCCCAAACATAAAGTCACCGATTCCAGATTTCGATAGTTTGGAAAAAAATCTCTCATGGCATACACTATCACGTCGAATACCAGCAGACTCCCGTAAAAGGAAGAGTATGGATGAGTCTTTCAGAACCATGGCTCTTCAAGGAAAAGAAGGTTCATTATGATAAAGGAAATGGATTGACGGGGAGATTGAACCTTTTAAAATTGATTTTTTTAACGTTTTGAAGGTACAACAGCCTTGTGTGTTGATAAGTAGCAATTAAAATAAAACATAGAATGGTTTTGGAATGTACACACTAATTTTCATTTTTTGATTTGGTAGCATATAGCTTTGCTACATGAATATTAACTTAAAATATATAATCACTTGTTTTTGATGGGAAAAGGACAGTTTGTTTTGATTTGAAGAGGTCACTGTACTCATGGAGTGTCTGCAGAGTCACTGAGTTGGCCGGCTTTGTTGGGGTGACTCTCATGATTTTTGTAAACAATTAGAATAAACTAGAATGGTGACCTACATTCATATGTGGTCCACACAGGTCTTAGTGAATTGGGATGTGCGACTTATTGGAAAACTCTGGAATACTGGTGAGAATTCTCAGCCTAGATATATAAACCAGATCCTTTCCTGACGAGAGAGAGGAGAATTCTGAGATCTGACAGGCGCTCTGTGACTTCAAGCGATTTGGACTGTGAGAAATTGTTATTGCCAAGGAGATACTCATTTGTCCATTGTACATGCACCTGTTGAGCGTGAACAATATGTTTCAGTGAACTGGCATATTTGGTGTTAATTGTACCACATTGGAACCAAACCGTACCTCTGTGGGATTTGGATCAGCACTGCGCCTTTCAGTACAACATTGGAACCAAACCATACCTCTGTGGGATTTGTACTAGACTATTTGACATCTTCCATAGTACTTGAAACTGTGGGACCGTACCTGTGGAGAATCTGTCAGCAGGGATTGGGATTTATCTACAGACTGTTTGACAGTTTTGAGTGTCCGCATAGCTAAGTGTATAATTTCATTTACCTACTTTGTACTGATTTTGATTATCAATATATTTTTATTGTTAAAGTTATATGATCCTTGTCATGCTTTGTCGAGTTCTGATATGATCTAGAATATTCTAAAGGTGGGCATCATAACAAATTGTGGGGGCTCTTCCAGGATCAAATTCTAGACAAAAGGGATCAAATTCAAGACAAAATGATGAGTTGTTTTGCAATAAGAACATTACAGTTGAATCATCCGCTAAATTACGGAAGTTTCTAAGTACTGAATCTTACACTTTGAACTCATCAAAAGATTTCAGGTATTTATAAACATACTTGTTGGTCAATATACAGACAATAAGACAACATGGCAATAGATCCAAGTGTGTTACTGGCTAATGAGGACTTAGCAGTCAAAGATTTTAATGGATTGTTAAAGGAAACATTTGGTTGAAGAAGGTTTCCTTGAGGGTGAGGGATCAGAGGATAAACCTTTGGCAATTCAGTTGGAGTTAGCTAAATTAAAACTTTAGAGTGAAAGAGAAGCAGCACAGGTAGCAAAAGAGGCTGATGAAAAGAAAAATACAGGCTGCAAGAGAAGCAAGACAGCAAGAGCAAAAGTCTGCAAGAGAAGCAAAAGAAGAGGTTGAAATAAATGCACAGGAAGCCAGAGAGGCTAGAGACTACGAGTTAAAACTATGAGAGCTTGAAAATAGGCATTCTAGATCAGGTAATTCAGCACAGTCAGGATCTTTTGATATAGGCAAAAATGCACGTTTCATACCAAAATTTGAAGAAAAAGAAGTGTCAAAATTCTTTCTGTCTTTCGAGAAACTTACTGAAACTTTAGAATAGCCTAGAAGGGTGTGGCCTCTTCTTTTGCAAATGTGTTTATTGGAAAAGCACAAGACGTTTATTCGTCCCTCTCCACAGAACAAACTTCTGAGTATGATGTGTTGAAAGATGGTGTTTCTGAAAGCATATGAATTTGCTAGAAAGAAAGAGAACCTGCTTGCCAGATGGTGTGCCTCCAGGAAAATAGAAAACAATTTTGACAAATTAAGGGAACTTATATTGGTAGAAGATTTTGAAGGTTGATTGCAAAACAAATTAAGACCTACCTGGATGAACGTAAGGCAGATAAATTACATGAAGCCATAGTTTTTGTTGATGACTATGAGTTGACACATAAAAGCTTTTCTGAAAATCCAAACAGATCTCAATTTGGAAAGAAACCAGAGGGAACGGGGACCCCCCCCCCGCGTCAAAAATCAGAACAAAAGCCCGATAATTCTCCTCAGTCTGATAAAGCTGCTAAGTTGAAAACAGGGCAGAAGTTTTTTAGTGGACCCACATACATTTACTGCCATAAAAGGGGTCATGTGAAATATGAGTGTTTTCTAATCCAGAGAAGAACCAATAATACCGGAAAACCAATTGGTTTAGCCAGCATTAAGGGGCACCCACCTCTAAATAAGTCTGATGGATATTCTGATAAACTCCATGCTAAATTTGAAAACTCACATGTTGGGGTAGCTGAGTCCATATTGGGTGGCTATGAGAGTTTCAATTCAGCAGGGCTGGTGTCACAGAAAAAAATGCTCTTGACCAGAAGGCAGGTGTGATCGTAAAGGACACTGGTGCCACCCAGTCTTTACTGTTGGAGGATGCACTTCCTTTGTCGGATAAAATGTATCAAAATTCCAGTGTATGATGCTCCTGCTTGTGACTGGATTGATATTTTTAAACTTTCATACATATGTACTATGGAAACCAGGTTACAATCTTTCCAGTTTTCTCTGCTTCATAGACTTGTCGTTCATAAATCCAGACTCAAAAGCATGGGTTCAGTTAATTCTGCAGTATGTGACTATTGCCCTGTAATAGGTTAATTATCCATAGATTTGTAGAGTGTGATCAGGTAAAAATATTTTGGATACATTTTCAGGATTGGTGGAACACTATTCACACAACTTCTACCATTACTTTCTTCTTCTGACATCATTTTTGGTCAATATAAGAGGAGAAAGTCAGATGCATTGATTAATTGTATGTTAAAAGCAAAGTATTTTATTCATGTTCAAGCTTGTAAGCAAAATGCAATATTATTCATAAATTTTCTATCCTACCTGAAATGTTAAATTCAATTTGAGCGGCGAGTATTATATAACCAATCTAAGCAAGTGTTATTCACCAAACACTGGGGTTGTATGATGTCATCTTCATTTTCGTGATTGAACTTGTGTATGTGTGACACTGTGTTAATGTGTATGTATATGAAGAACAATTAAAGATCAATTTAAAAAAATCCCAGTGTACTACTTGAGGGTGTTGGGGTAAATTACATAATAGTCCTACTTTACAAAGTTTACCTCAAGTCTGATTTCAAAATTGGACCATTGATTGAAGATATTGTACCTAGTCTCCGGATAGAAGGTGTGACCTTCTTCCTAGGGAATGATATAGCAGGGGAAAATGTGAAAGGCAAACCAGTACCATATTTGACTGATGAGCCAGTCAAGAGAGAGAACACAGAGCATCTTGAGCAGGAATTCCCAGGCATTTTTTTTGCCGGTGTTGTGACAAAGTAAATGGCTCTTAAAGCTTCTAAACAAGACGAAGCCAGGGACAATGATGATGAATGTCTAGGGCTGGCAGAGCCATTCTTTGCTGGTAACCTGGAGGACCAACTAGGCCATGAAAGTAACATGTTATGTCTTACTATTTCGAAAATGATACTGGATCTGACAAGATTGACATGTTATTCGGTTTGGTCTCATCACCATCATTGAAAACTGTTGTCTGCTTCTCTTTTCATGGAACAGTTATGTATTGTGCTAACAATTTGAACGATCAGGCATTTTCTGCACATATTTCAGAGCAGTAAGTGTTCCAGATGTAGTGGGACTGATGTTGTTTGTTTATAATTGTCTGATGAATATAATTTGTTATTGTGAAAATCATGTCAGGTTGGCTCAAAGTGTTTGATGTACAGCTGATACATGGTTACTTTCAATAAATGGGTAAACTTATATATATTTGGCTCTCTCCCTCTCTTATGTATCAATAACTAGCATCTAAACCAGCTGACTGACAAATTGATATATGTCTGATTGTCAATGAATTTAATACATTTAAAACTGTTACATGGAAGACAGCTGTACGTACAGTTACCTTTAGGAATTTCAACACGATCTCTCTCTTTCTCTCTCTCTCTGTCTCTCTCTCTCTGTCTCTCTCTCTCTCTCTCTCTCTCTCTCTCTCTCTCTCTCTCTCTCTCTCTCTCTCCTTTCTTTTCATAAAACCTAACTCTTTTCTCTGATAAATGTGGTAGAATTTTACAATAATTAGGACCGTTTTACATTTTGATCTTTTGAGCTGTATAGAACCATGAGTTAGATGCACATTATGTTCAGCTGACATGCAGATGACTTACAATGACATGCTACATTTTTTGAAATTTAAATTATAACCTTAATAAATGACTTTTTGATGATTTGTGGGACTCTATGCTTTCTTGAACATTTAAATTTCCTTTCAAAAATACTTTTGGAAACCATACTTGAAATAAAATGTGATTGCCATGTGTACAGTTTTTGTCTAGTGTAATGCAATTTGACTACTGTTCTTGCATTTTTGACTACTGTTTTGTGTTTTGAGGCCTAATGTCACTTGTTTCTGGCTTATATTTGACATTTGAACCAGTGTACTGACAATTCTAACAATGTTTTAACTTTTCCCCAATATATTTGCACATTCAAAACTTTTCTTTGTGAAATACTCATAGTTTATCTCCTTTAAAACAACACCATGCCTTTAGCTACATGTCTAAAACACATCGAATTATATAATCATGTTGTTTGGATTCTTGTTGGTGGTTATTTTAGGCCTATGGGGCTTTCCTGGTGGATTGATGTTGGTGTTAGTGTCACTTTGTGGACCTGTATGGCTGATGATCATTGTTGAGACGGTGGTTGCAACCAGTACCTTTTAAATGCTGATTTTTTTGTTATTTTCAACATATTAGGAACCTGTGCTTACAAATTCTCTCATGTGCTGCAAATTTTGGTCCCTTTTCATGAATTGTACAGTTCTATATGCACATGAATGATGCACCTAATCAAGCCAATTCACTGAAATAGGCCTATAATTTAAAACAAAACTTTTTGCATTCTGTCATGTTAAAACTAGACATGGATTTTTGACCCTAGGGACCTATGCACGCACGTTTTGTTGTTGTTTTTTGGGGGGTACAGAAGAACTATAAATTTATGTGACTCAGCTATACATACCAAGGAACATTGCCTTTGGTCGGAATTGACTTGGACTTGTTTTATCAGGATACGGCTTGGATATGGTCTAATTTGGGTCCAGAGGTAAGCCATGCCGGTAACGTCTCTGACCAAGTAAACCGAAATGATCATCTGAGTCAAATGCCTGATTTGAATTAAGATAGGCTGATTAGGGAGCAAAATGCTTAGTTAAGAAAATAGCAAGTACACCTTTAATAAAAGAAGAGGCACAAAAAGACCCGGTCTGTTATCATATTAAGTCAGGACTGTTGATAAGGAAATGGAGACCCCCAGATGCTTCCACTGATGAAGAATGGAGAAACGTTCATCAAATAGTGATTCCTCCATTATATAGAGCAGAAAAACAGCTCATGATTTGCCTATGGCAGGACAATTGGGTATTAGGAAGACTCAAGATAGAATATTACAACACTTCTTTTGGCCAAGATTACGTCTGGATGTGGCAGAATTTAAGACATGTCACACATTTACCTACTTTGTACTGATTTTGATTGATAATAATTGTTACTGTTAAAAATTATATAATCGTTGTCATTCTTTTTTAAGTTCTGCTACGATCTAGAATATTTTGAAGGTGGGCATCGTTACATCACTTAAAGGCTGTGTGATGTTTGCAAGCAATAAGTCCATCATTAATGAGCCTCCCCCTCCCCTTAGTGCTGATTGGTGTATTAGCACCTGTGCACGGGGGTGTATTGAGTTTTATAGCTAGAGATACAGTCTTTTGTTGTGCCCACGATCAATATCAAATACAACCAAAAGAGTCAATAAGAGATGAAGGAGATACGCCGGCTATTTTTAACCCGGAGTCGGTTAAACTTAAAAACTACCAGGTTTTGACTGATTCAACAGCTTTCCTAGATGCGCTTTGGGCTCAATGGGAGCTCAATGCACGCTCAATGCGCGCCAGGGACAAATGTTGAGGAGACACATTCTTGTGGTCTCTACAACTGTAGCCTGGTGGTACTTGACTGACAGGTAGGTTTAAAAGGAGCATGAATATACTGTCGTCATGCCTTTTCAGAGCACATTCGACTTTTGTCAAAGTTGGGAATAAAAGAGTTAAAGGGCTGGCGCCCAAACCCATCATCTGCAAGTAGTTATCTCAGATATTAAATGATTCTCTCTCTCCCTTACCCGATGTGCTCACTTTCAGAATCATCTGGTTGATAGTTTCAAAGAATTCCAATTAGGGAAATGGTCAGAGCAAACAGCTCTCTTCAGCGTGCTTTTGGAAGTAAGCACAGAATGTGTATGTGCACATGTAAGCTCGTAGCTTATAAACAACGGGAAAAAAATAAAAGGTGAAACAAAAAACGTATGGTTGACTGTGACTTGTAACAGTAGTGACGACACCAAAGTGAAATTTCCTGGATTTTGTATTTCCACTTGCCATATATTCCTATCCAAGTGAATAGATGCCAGCATGCATGCTTACCTCAAATAGGCTTCGGCGTGCATTACCGATCCATTTCAAGCCGCCCTAAGGACAGTGTCGTCTTATAGCGTCAACACTTTTGCCCTGAAAACAGCCGACATAAACTTTCACTTTCTAGACTAGAGCTTTCACAAAGCATTTGGTCGTAACAGTCATCTGGAATTCACCACGATTTTTTTTATACCTTTGGTGTTTATGAGCTCCGCCCCAAAACTCTTATGCCCTCTGCAGGCCACGGGAAGCGGATATTAAATTAAACAAGAATTGTGCAAAAGTTAGCAAATTACAATCATTAGTGTATGATGGTGGGGAATGTCTGAATTAGCCTGCCTCAGCTTGACAATGCTATGCTGTCGTCTGGAACAATGCTGTGTTAACTTCGGTTTGGTGGAATAAGTGTTTATCTTAGTCTGGATAATTTGTCCTCATCAGTAATAAAATTTGAATCCTGGTATGTTTCAGAGGGATGTAGGCGTGAGTACATGCAAATATGGCAACGCTGAACAGCATTGTGTGCGCTCCACAACATGGCACAAAATGTACATACAGAGGATCTGCGATAGGAAACTGTGTTTTATCCTGGGGAACAGCTCTGAGACTGTACCCACGTGCACTCTATAGTATGCGGTATGACAATACCATGTTCTGAGAAATCGATCCGATACGATATATGTGAACCACATGCTTGGGAAAAAGGATTGTATTACATCTCATAGCACTCTGTTTCAGACAGAAAGCCAATGATACAATGATTCATCTGCGAGAAATATGTAATTAAAATGTAAGTATACCGTTTCAGATCGTTTCATGAAACTTTGTTTGGAATAGAATGTCCAAATATTGAGAGATAAGGAAACACATATATGTATACGTGGAAATTACAGCACATGAGGCCTCAGGCGGAAGGCTTTCGAATTCGAACATCGACCAACAGCTTTATGGCTTCATGCTTACATTGTGGCAACGATAGCGATTCCAGTGAAAGCAGACGATACTGCTATTTTGTTCAGAGCGTGCACTGCAAACAGTAACATCCTTCACGCTCTGCAGACAGTAACATCCTTAGGTCCCTGTATTTTAACACTGAACAGTAATAACACACTAAGTGAATTATCAAATTAGTAAATTAATTCGATTGAGAACGCGACCTATATGCGCAGCAAATTATGACACCGTATAAAAAGCATCGAAAGTGCTGAATTGTTTACTGATGCATGCATACCCTTTTTACGAAAACCCCTTTAAAAAAAAATCAAGGACAGAAAAGTTAGTGCTCAAATTCTGTGCCCTGAATGTGCAGCCGACGTGTTATTTTGATTTAAACCACGCCTCCTTTGTCACTGTCAGGGATTTCTTCTGTAGTTTTTCCAGTGTAATCCCTGTGAGTGTCTCTTGTATGAGAACTACTTTCTGTGACCAGAATGCCAGACTTCGAATTTTTCCCATGGAGAACTAGTATTCTCTCTGCTCTATTTCGGGGGGGGGGGTGGTGGGGGTGGGGGTGACCCACATCATCAAGGCCCCGGCAGGATTCGAATCTGCACTGATTTCCACACTGCTCTAACCTCTACACCATCCAGTGACCTGGTCGCTGAAGCACGTTTTGAATCTCATATGGTGCTCAATGGAGAGTGCTAAGAAAGACCTAGCACGTGGGAGCACAGTCAGGTAAAAAATTAGTTCTATACGGTTTCTTGATTAAGGTGGGGAAAAGGATCTCCAACTATAAAATTGTGCCAGTGACAAAACAGGCATGGTTTAAATTGAAGATACCTCTTGTTATTGGGATGCATTCTGAAACCCTGTATTATAAATCGCTTCCGCTACGCGGTCGGGATTTATAATGCAGGCTTTCAAAATATATACCGCTAATGCGTGGTACCTCCTGTTCCGAATAGGAGATATGCATATTAATTTCCCGCCACAACTGCATACCTGATTGCCTAGTCTCGCTTGGCGGGATATGCCAAGATACGGGTCGGTACCTGTGGGGACAAGCGGGACATTACTAATATTTTGGAAATAAAGAATATTTATTGAAGGCAGATGGAATTTTTTCTTTATATATAGCTCAAGAAATACTAGATGAATACCAGTTTGGCATTTGTGAAATTAAATTAGTAAAAAAAACCACGCTAATTTGGTAAGAAATAACCACATGGCCCTGTCTGTGGCGTTGATGTGACCCGCACGTCCCCCGTGATCGCCTGGCGTCAAACCCGTGCTATGTGGCGGGAAATTGAAATATTTACGGCGTATTGGCACACAAACTACAGCAGCTCTATTGTTGTGAACTGTCGATGTGACAAAGAGCGCTTTCGGGCCACACAAAGTTGGCTATGCAGAACACCATGACACTGGGAGGGCTGCAACTGTGTACACTCATTCGGTTCGTTCAAGCTGCATTAATTATTATAGTGATATGTTGTTTTACAATTTAAGCTGCTGCGATGCCTTGATATGTAACAATTGTAGTACCATGTAATAAAACAGGAAACGTCGACAAACCTAGCCTTCAGTGAGCCTGATGGAAAAAGTTATGCATGTACGTACCACAAAAATAAGTTTAAAACTCACCAATACAATAGTGATGTAAGGGGCTTAAATGTTTGTGAACAACATTTAGTGTTCCTTGTTCTTGGCTTGGGCAGATCCAAATGTGGTCTCAAAAATAATGTGGTATGGTCCACTGTGAATGTGATGCACGTGGACTTGTCTTATCATTCCAATTTCCACACGATCTAGGTGTAGGCCAACATATTTGTTTTGAAGCTAAAAAGTTCCACAAGTAATTCTGAAATTCTGTCAGCATAAATTCCAAGATTCTTTAAAAGAAAAGCTTCATGAACCGTCACTGATTTCTCCATCTGGTAGGCCATGTCTCAAACACTGTGTTCAGTTCACAGCGGATCAAACAGGTCAGCGTGCCACACATGATGACATTACAAAGTGGAGCAGATTTAAGAAGCACTAATTTTTCTTCAGTTTTTTTTTTTTTTTTTTTTTTTTTTTTTACAAAAAAGGTTGTCTACCGTTTGACTATTAAAACTGAGCCTTTTTCACTTCCTGGGCTGTTTAAATTCGCAGACTAGCAGTAAGTTGTGCTTGACAGTAGGAAAGAGTCTGTTCCCAGCATATTTAAATCGGGTGCAGTACTTATGCCTAACGGTAATTCAAGCTACAAATGGGCCACTTAAATTTACGCATTCGCGGTATGTGAGAATGTTGGACACTTCTTTCGTAATGTCATGGGTAACCACGGCTTCATTGCTTCACAGCGGTATGCAGAGTAAGAGCTGCTGCTCATCTTTACAGGGAATTAAACAGGTTTGTTGACACGGTGAGCTGAACTACTGACTGAGCCGTATATTCCCCATGAAGTTCCCAGAACATATGAGGTGCTGAATCCCGCGCTCCTTCGATCTTCCTGTCAAAAAGATAAGCGAATAGCGCTGTCCCCATGAATTCATGGAGGTGCGCTGTCAGGCGGGATTCGGCATTCTCAGATATTGCGATGTCGTAATATTGCATCTTATTACAAATTACCATGATTATTATATATTTATAACATATCAAGGCTTTCACTGTGCATTGAATTGCAGTAAATTACAAAGCTTGTATTCTGGCCTTCACGATGTTAGAATGTAATGGTGGAGACACTGAATGCCTCGCCAATCACATTTTAAGCAGCATCAGCAAAAAATCCATAATAAGTTAAATCAATAAGCCAAATAGCCACCTCATCTGAGCATGATCAGTGAGGTTTGTTCCAATTAGGTAACAGGCCATTCAATATAAACTTCACCCACTCAACATAGAAATCTATAGAGTTAAAACATAAAGCTTTGAAAAAGAATTGTTACGGATGACCGCTTCATTTATTGAGCAGTTTGCTTGTGTTTCTCTTCATCAATAGACTATACAGTTCCAATATATCCATGAAACTAGTTCAAGAATTGATAAAAATTAAAAGTTTGATTCTGGTTAACATGGTAGCTTAACAAATTGAATGGGGAAAGGACACTTCCTGTGTTGAATGACCTCTGACCTCAATCAGCCTGTCTCTGTGCTGGGCTGAGAGAGTGAGTTGGCTTATTAATGTTTTCACTCAGCGTAACTTTCAACACGTATTACATCATTACTTAAACAATATTGTCATGCATTATTGTTTTCCCTATTTTTGACCCTGGCTATGATGCTATGGGGCAAGGTAGTGTTGGACAATATATCAAAAACAAAATATGAACACAGACGTGAAGCTTGGCTGGAATCAGACGTAGACCGTCAGACGAAGAAGAACAGCTGATTATTGGGCACTGTAATAAAGCTTGGTGGACAGAGATACAAGCTGTGGTAAGCGTTCATATACACAGAAATACATCGAACTGTTTATATCCAAAAGAAAAGAAAGAAAAAAAATGTAACTTCGAGTCAAAGTAGAGCAACTGTAAGTCCCGAAAAGACAGCCTGTCTCTCAATGATAAAGACATTCTGCAATTTGTCCATGGCATCCAGTTCTGTACACGGCTAGAGGGTCATCTACACCTGCGGTAATTGTCCCATCAGAATGTCTGACAGGGCGATCCTTTGGAGGTGAAAAAGGGGCATTTAAGGTCGTCTTGATTGAATGGGTACCACAAATGAGAAAGTTGTTTTTTAGGGTGGTTAGAAATTATATCTGAAAACCAAAATGTTAACTTTCATTTTTGAATAGTGATTTTTTGGCTCCAAAAGTGCATCGCATTTGCTACATGAAAGCGTGGGGATTTTCTCCGATCGTGGCCCAACGTGGGAAAGTGTAAGTGAGATCACAAACGCATCCCGCAGGCCAGGGTGAATGTGTCATAAGCCAGAGTGCCTTTAGTTAGCCAAGAGCTATGGCAGATACAGCACAACATAGTAATTTTGGAGAGTCTATATTGAGTTTTTCATGTACGTGGTCTCGTGAGGATGAAGAAGACTTGATAAGAAAAGGTGTCGCAGCAGAGGAAAAAATCCTTCAACCTTACGGACATCCGCGGCACTACACAGAGTGCAACTGAGGGAGAGCCACACCATCCCTACTTGCCGTCTGGGCAATGATAAATCGTTGCAAAAGAGATATTTTCTATCAAAAATTACTAGACTTCATTTAACTCATTCCATACTATGGTGACAGGCCTTGGTCAATGGTTCTGGCACTGCCTTGCAAGTCATGCTGCAGCATGACTTTCCAGGCAGTGTCAGAACCACTGACTTAAGACTATAGGCATGCTGGTACTTGAATGAAAGCTCTCTTCATGAAGAATTTAAATATGCAATTGTTGTCTTAAATCTAAGTAAATATACGGAAAAATCAGGGACTGGTATGGAATGAGTTAACAAGAACAAGCATGCTATAATAAATTGGAATTTGCGTAAGGATGGGCCAGGTCGTTCTGTATTTCAAATTCTAGCATTCACGGAAACAGCTACATGCAGCCTACGCCTGTGGCATGTAAAAGTCTGTACAAATTGTTAATTTTCCCGTCCCATCTGTATGGTCTGTGGATGATTAAAGTTTGCATTTATGAATGGCTTTCAATATCAAAACTCCTACCTGGCAGTAACCTGCAACGCTTGGAGGACAGTATTTACGTTTCCGTATACAACCGTCATCAGTACATGTGCTTATGATCTTTTATTTCAGATCCCACCCATTTTCTAACACTGGTAAATATTTTTCTCTGACTGACTTATTTTCTGGGTCCATATTAACGACAAAGATACAATGACATGAATTTTTTACAGCCGATTATTGGGAGTTGGCCGTGAACTGTCACAAATAGTGCACATAATTGAAAGAGATCAAACGTCAGCCGCCCACTTGGCAGATTCGCATATGAGGCGTGAAAGTGTTAGCCTTACAAACAAGTGTTATCTGCTTATGGGATCAAAAACCTCGCAATATGCAGTTTTAATTGGACATACGCATTACAGTGGCCAGCTAACTCAACCCAGGGACCTGTTGTACACTGTTCAACCGTACATACTGGTGGGTGTGGAACAAAATTACTTCCTGTTTGTCCATGTTTCCCACCCATATCCTATCCATCAATTCAATATCAGTAATACGCACTAACGTTTCGTTACAATGCAATACTTTGTTTCAATATCCCAGACCGGCTTTGTCACTGTGACAGTCGATTGATAATTAGGTGATACTTTGTAACAGTCGTAGAACTACTAGACTTATATTTTGCTGTAATGCAAGCTTTGAAATTAGAATCATACTGACGATTAATGTGTGAATACTGTAAGAGAAAAAAATGATGAATCATTGTTCCTGCACGGTTTTAGGAGTTATGCCTTATATGGCTAGTTTCATCAATCCTACTATTGTCCACCGATGGGACCACATTTGGCAACGGCAGTAGTTTTTTATTTTTCGCCAAACCAATCCTTAACATCGTCATATTTGACGAATCAAAGTCACTTTCCAGAAAGTATTCACTACGTAGGTGAGATTGGTTCCCAGAGCCTTGCAACTTGTTCCAGTAAACCTTGACTGTATGGGTCTACGCTCTCCGTAATTTCAGGTCTTTGAAGGAATGTAAACAAGCTGTAGAACTTGTATTGCTATAACAATCCAACCCATACTGGGCAGGAGCAGGGACGAAAATAAATATTTCCGCATGCATTTTCAATCCTGTTGATGAAGTTGTGAATGGAATATGTTTAAACCAAGTGACACTTGACAGCCACGCCACCATGGTCGTAGTCTTCCCTGTCAGCCAGTGGTGTTGCTTTTATGACGTCACTCTCCTTTCGCGTCTTGAGGGGGGCTGACATAAACGAAAAGCAACGATTGAAAGCGAAGTGAGGGTTTTTTTTTTCTTTTTTTTTTTTTTTTACAAGAATGTGAACCAAAGTATTATTTTTACATCTAAGTTTTTTAAGTGCATCGTATGGTTAGAACAGCCCATGAGTCCCCCATGTATCCATTTGAAACATTCTCAATCAAGAGTTTTTCAAAACTGCATCAGTGACCGCAACCGGGGCATCAGATTGGCATGATTAGACCATGAGCAGTGATCAGTATAGCCAATCAGTAGCGTCAGATTGGCATGCTGTGGGAAGCATAGGTCATGAGCAGTGATCAGTATAGCCAATCAGTAGCGTCAGATTGGCATGCTGTGGGAAGCATAGGTCATGAGCAGTGATCAGTATAGCCAATCAGTAGCGTCAGATGGGCATGCTGTGGGAAGCATAGAGCATGAGTAGTGATCAGTATAGCCAATCAGTAGCGTCAGATTGGCATGCTGTGGGAAGCATAGGTCATGAGCTGTGATCAGTAGCCAAATATCGTCTTCAGCGATTTGTGTCGCTTTTGTGTCAAGTTATGCTAGACAGCCTGGACAGAGAAACGGCTTTCCGTTTAGTGCTTTGCAATGTTTGTAAAGGAACTCATCTTCTCTTTTGAACATTTGATATTCTTATAAAGCGGTTCACAAAGACATTTCTTGTTCAATTTCTCTGCATACCCATAACAACAATGCTCATAAACATCATCTCGGTACAAATTTTTGATTGTCAAGCAGGGTGTTTGTGACACTTAAAGACTGCTGTGCGTAATCTCATAATGTTCACTGTCACTGCCAAGTTTTGACACTAAATTTTACTTCTGAAATTCATGGGATTCACTTTTAAAGGCTAGAGTTGCGTATTCCCATTGGTTTATGTGTTAAAGTTACCGACAATGAAATGGTCACCATTGAAGTTGTGGTTATATGCCTTTTGATGAATATTTCAGCTATGTGAACAGTTTTGTAGTGGAAAATTTGATGTCTCTGTTTGCAATAGTTTTTAAGTTATTAATTTATAAATTTATAAATTACAATGTGAAGTAATGGGAATACACAACCCTAGCCCTGAATTGACTGTACTGCCCTCTACGGCAAGGACTTGTAATCTTCTATTCTAGTTCTGTCCTATACGGACAATTATAACATGACGTAGTTTACACGGTGTATAAATAAAGAATGATATACTCGTGTGTGAATGCATAAAATTAGTATAGCCTACCAGGCAGTCTTTGGAAATACCAAATTAAAGTGTGTCCAGCCAAAATTGCTCCTTTGGTCTACCAGTGTTGTGAAATGAAGAAAGGGGTCTACGTCTCTTATAATTATGCATCCAGTACATAAAATATGGGAGTTTTGGTTTATTTTGCTCTGCAAACATACATTTCCTGAGAGAAATATCCGCAAATCTATACGTATGTCAGTTTCATGGTGGCTTCACTTTACCACACGAAAGCAGTTGATTAAATGAGACACAATTTATTCAGTTTTGGCATTCAGCAAGCTCCACACTGAAAACCAAAGTTAGTTAAAAAAACACATTTATGACCCACAAGACAACATACAGTCTGAGTGTTCTGAACAGTGACGTAGGGAGCCACATTACTGTTGTTGCTTTGTTATCAAGTCAAAAAGGCAACTTACAAGAAGTGTACAATATGGTAATATAAATACAAATATGAATATCATTTAGACTTTAAGTGACCGATTTGACAACTAACCAGTTGCCATGATGATTACAAAGTGGTCTGGAAATTAACTAACAAAGTGACAATCTCGAGCTTCCACTTTATCATCCCGACAATATGACCACCGGACCTTCGATTTTCAGTGAAGGTCGGCTGCTTAGAGGTGGACTGATTTAAACATATTTTTATTCGAAAAAGGCGATTGGAAAAAAAATGGCACATCCCTGTATAAGTTCCTTTCGCACATGAAAAAGTAAGAGACAGAAGACGATATACAACTGGAAGACGCTGGTACCTAGAGTGGACATCACTATACGAAGACAGATAGATCGGCAAAGCCACACAAGGAGATTATTGACAAGACAAGACATCACTGATAGAAGAAAAGAGTAATGGGGTATGGCATAGTGAATACGTACTTCATTACTCGCATATGGATACTTTTACCAATCATGCGACAGTCCCAGGCCGGCCTGTTGATTGGATATATGAATATACAGCGTTAAAAAATATTTCGTTACCTTTAAAAGTGCAGTTTGTTTGTTTGTTTTTAAACCAAGCAGTACTGTTTGGACTGAAAATGGTGCCACAGGATTACAATTTTTTGCAGTCTAGCTCGATATGACCTAAAATTTGCACATTAAAAAAATAATGCAGGGTGCATTGGTGTGATTTTTCCCCGAAGATTGAGATTTGCGTGCATGAAAAGCATATCAACACAGTATGAGCAGCAAGAAGTGGTGATTGGAATGAACGAGTATTTTCTCGGCTCACGTTCATCAGTTTCGTGCCATGCTCACATTATGTAATCTAACAGTGTGGATCGGATAACACCACATTGTGTAACCCAAGGCCGGAGAAACAAGATCGGTCGGAGAGTTCATGGTTATTGTGTATCAAACATTCGGCAACAACACGTAGCGCATCCCACACGAATTGAAACAGTCTCACCAAGCGAATAATCTTGCATAGCATATTTGTTTTAAACATAATTTATTTAAAAAAAACATTGGTCAACAGGCACATTGCCTATATGAAGACCTCTTGTACGAGCAGTGACGATACAGACATGGAAGTGTTGAACTGCCAGATAACTGATAGTCGGTACATCACATCAGTGTTAATTTTCACGGATGACGGCATTTTTTTTTTTTACCGCCAAGATGCAAAATTTGCCATTACGTGTTAAAAATAGGTCACGTCATTACCTGTAAATGTTGAATCATCAATGAACGTTTTGTGCAAAGGATTTCGCTCATGCCTAAAAAACCGTTGATCCTTACACATCAAGAGAGCGGCCTAGCAGTCCTAAATGTTAAAGCGCGGATTCAGGAGGGGAGCTCCGTGAGCGCACCTTCCACCCCCCCCCCCAAAAAAAAATGATGCGAAAAGATTATGGATAGTTCTGCACATTTTTTTTTCAGGATGAAACGCCCGTTTTGCCACAAAGATGTAGCAGTAGAATAGCATAAACTGATACGCATCATATATATGCATATCAAAATTGTACAAAGTTTACTTTATTTGTACTGAGAAAAATATCTTTTTCTACAGGTAGGAGGAGCTTATGTTTTCAAAAGGGAAGGCAATGAAGAATAGTTCAAGTGCGGTGGCTAAGTTTCTTGCTGAAGATTCCATGGACGACATACCAGCGGCACAAGAAAATATTGGTGGGTGAGGGAATGTCCCTTATTGGAAATTGGTGCAGCAAAACGAGTCGCGCGAGTTAGCCGATGACAGTAACAACGAAAACCGAATTTACAAGGCAGAACTTCGCTGTGAAAAGCAGGCCAGGGAGGAGCGCTTGTAGCGTATACAGAAACGTATATGTCAAGGTGTCGGACGCTGTCACCAACACAGGGCAGGCCACTCATTCTGTTGATACAAGGGCCACGCACACGCAGACGGGGAAGAAACCAAGAGTGTGCCTTTGTTTCGGTGCATTAGGCTATTGGAGGAGGGATGTTTAATGGGATGCCTAGGCCTTTCATGAAAATACAAGTAAATCTTTGATTTCAGACTAATAGAATGTTGCATGGCGAAGCATTTGGGTTCGCGTTGGTGACACGAGTTGGGACATTTTTCGGTTTTCGGGAGGTAACACCGAGCAAAAACCGAAAAATGTACCAACGAGTGTCACCAACGCGATCCGAAATGCAAGCCATGCAACATATTTTTCGTCACATACCTTTCAAAGTAATTTTACAACAGAAAAAAAACTATGAAGCGAGAAGTTTCCAATTTAGGTCCCTATTTTTATTAGGCGAATAACCCCAAACATGCTCACATATCCATACGCGGCGACATTTTACGTCAACATTGAAGCGCTGTACAAGTACTGTTATACCGCTTAGGAAACATAGTTCATGCACATGTGCAGAACAGGAAACAAGTTCACTGTTAAATTATCCATGCAACGAGGGAAACAAGAGCAGGTGCTGAGGACACACAAGCTGTGGTCCTGAAATTAGCATGGAAGTTTGCCCAGCTACAAAGCACATGTTTATTATAGTGTACTGGCTGTCACTGTCACTGTCTGACTCAATGATGGATTTAAAAAATATCGCCGCAGAGGAACAGAAGGGCTATTGTAATTATTCATGTAAATATTTGTGAGGGTGGAATCACGAAACAGCTAACTTCCTGTGTTTCCTGGTAGAACGCTCGACTAAACTTGGCGAAGCGGTGCCAATGATAGTCTATCGATGGTAGGCCTGCTGGTACTGGTACTGCTGATGTCGACGGCTGGATGTCGCACTTCTGGGAATGCATTACGCATCTGACGATATTTAAAAAATGCCAGTAAATATCAAACTGACTCCGCACAAGGCAACTTACCGGAAGTGTACAATGTGGTAACGTAAATACTATTTTGACTTTTGCATGAGAAGCTGGCGCTAGTAGAGAGCAGACTGGGACAAGCATAGTTGACGACCTGCCAGTAAGGATGTGAGACATGTTCTGCAGGGTGTTGCTCAATGGATATTTCATTGTAATTATTAACTGCAGAACCACGCTATTTTGTTTGTCAACAATGTCGTCTGCTATTTACATTTTTTTATGAATGGAATTCCATAGTGGTCACGTGGCTGCCACAGTTTTACTATTGAAAGTAATCCCTCTAATGCAGTTTTATTGGATGATCTTTATATGATGTTACAATGAAATTCTGAAGTGCTAACCAATCAGATTGCTTAAAAACATTGTTCTAAACTAGTTGATTACAAGGTTTTGTCCTACATCGGTAAATGTCTGTATTATAATTAGGTATGTGATAAAATATTAACAGAGCGTTAAAGCTGGCGAAGGAAGTTCACAGTATTTCAAATGAAGTTTCACACGGTTGTTGACTAGCAGAGAAAACTACCAGTCCAGTCAATCATTGAACACTTTTAAAAGAAAATTAAAAGAGCTTCTTAACACCTGTTAACTATTACAAGTAATGCACTAGTCCTCAAACTTTCAATTCAAACCGTGTCTTATTAGAGTCGTGCTGCATCTGACTGGTGGGCAGCGGGTGCGGCTCTCATGACGAACAACTTATTTTGAAGGTAAGACAGAGAAGAAATGGGACGAAGTTCTAATAACTCGTGATATCAAGAAGATATCAAACTTACTGCAGTTTGAGTATCACCTGACATTCAGTATATATATATGTGCATGGATATTTGACAAGCAAATGAACTCAAATCTAATACTAGACATTAGAGAGAATATGATTTAAGATTACAAATTGATCAATATATGGTTATAAATGCTGTAATTAATCTCAAGTGTTAAATAGACAAAAGGAAATTTTTCCCTAATGTTACAGTAATTAAGAACACGTAACTGGATGTCCCTTCCGAAGGACAAAAGGATCTGACAACAAAGTAAAGTAAAGTAATGTAGGCAGGTTTAAACAAAGTTTAAAAGCATGGCAAGATATTGAAGTTCATGAGTATATTTTTACAAATAAATACGCATGGGTACAAAATATCATTATACAAGGTACCTACAGCCACAGTTATGAAAAACAATGGATTAGATCTGCTTTGAACAAGCAGAACGTAGTTTCTGCAGAAATTAAAAAAATGCCTGGAAAAAGATTGTATTTCGGAAGTTTCCCAAGTTCGCACTGTTGTAAGCCCCCTTACGGTAGCATTTAAGAAGTCTGGTAAACCACTTTTGTTTTTGGTCTGCCGTTGTTTAAATCAGAAGCTATTCCAATTTTGAATTTATAATGAAGGACGTTTCGGTGACGAGAAATTAAACAAGGTGATTGGGCATTTTCTAATGACTTGAAGAGCGCTTACCACCATATCGATATTTTTGCAGCGCATAGACTTTTCCTGTGTTTTTAACGGTTTTATCAGGGTAAACAGAGGTATTTTGTTTGCAATGAACTTCCATTCGGGCTTAGCACGGCCGGATTTATATTTAACAAAGAGATGCGACCTGCCGTAAGTTATTGGCGAGAACAAGGTATTATTATCACAATGTTTTGGATGACGATCTCGCGGGAGCAGAAGAATTGAATAATACACAAAAGTGCAGTCATATTGTCAGGCAAGATTTGAATCGTAAAGTTTTTTTTTTTTTTTGACCACAGATGGAGCCCCATCCAAATGATCACGTGGTTTGGTTGCGCATGGAGCTTTCCGTATGGTAATATAATAATGTTACGCAAGAGCGAATTCAAAGTCTACTGGTTTCAACTGATCAATTACTAAAGCTGGTGACTCAAGGTAGGCCTAGTACAAGTGCGAGGTTTTAAACGGCTGCGGTTGCCGAAAAAAAAAATCAGTACAGGCGGCCATGGACCATGAGGTGCGTTTACGAACCAGAGTGTTTCATTGTTTAAATAAGAGGACCAGTTGCAACGATTCTGTGCAGGTCAATGACGAGGTTTTGGGCGAATTTTCATTCTGGATGGAAAACGTACAAAAATTAAGCGGACAGACTTTTATTTCTGTCCATTCCCCGAGAGTAGGATACGTTGTATATAGTGGTTCCTCCCAGGGTAGCTACGGAGGGTACATCCATGAACATGATGGTTCAGAAGTGCTTGGCACTTGGTCGCCTGATGAGATACAAGGAAGTTTCACGGAGAGAGAGAGAGAGAGAGAGAGAGAGAGAGAGAGAGAGAGAGAGAGAGAGAGAGAGAGAGAGAGAGAGAGAGAGAGAGAGAGAGAGAGAGAGAGAGAGAGAGAGAGAGAGAGAGAGAGAGAGAGAGAGAGAGAGAGAGAGAGAGAGAGAGAGAGAGAGAGAGAGAGAGAGAGAGAGAGAGAGAGAGAGAACGGCTATCAGTAGAATTTTTAACTCTGTGAAAAAAGTCTGGTAGGGCGAGCTAGTGAGTGGCGTACAGACAACAAAAGCGTCAAAAGAATATTGGACGTTAGAAGTAGACAACCAGTTTTGCAGCACACAGCAGCAGATTTAACATACCGTTGTGCGGATAACAACACGACTTTATGTTAAATGGATACCTCGAAATCAAAATGTTCATGCCGACTTTTTAAGTAATTGTAATGACCGTGACGCTTTTAAGTAAAGACGTATTTTCTGTTTTGAATACGAAATAAGGATCTTATTCCATGGATCGCTTTGCAACATATTACAATAAAAATTGTACTCTTTTTAATTCACGATGGTGGTGTCCCGCAACGGAAGCAGTGGAAGCTTTTAAAGATTTTAGGAAAAAGAGAACTTGTTGGTTCTCCCGCCTCGATTAATTTTTAGAGTGGCATAACAATTTTTTTGATCGCACCAAAGCAAATTTGGTAATTCCTAATTGGTGATCTGTCTCTTTCTGGCCCTTATTCATGTCTTACAGTCCATGTGAAAAAGACAAAAGTCGATTTGGGCACCAGTGTACTAAGAAAGGTCGAGGAAGAACGGTATTTCGGAAAAACTTTAAAAAAATCCACAATATCTTTCAGAATGGACTTTGTGTAACAGGGGATCATGCATATATATTGATTTGTTACATTTATTTGCAACAAGTTTAAATCTACGACATAATGTGGGCCACATGGTGTCTTCAGCCGCAGTGGATTTAATCATAGACAGTTAGCGCAAGTCGTGTGACTGTTTGATCAGTTATCTTTTCAGAATAAGCACTCCATGGGTTCAAATATTTCAGTTACTTTAAAAATGACAGCAATTTATTTCACATAGGAGCTTTCAAGTTTGCCAGAGAATCCGATCCACATTGCTTATTTTTTACGCATTTGCTGGAGAGTGGTCTTTGTTTTGGCATTCTTTCAAGTGCTCGACATGCTGTTCGTTGGTTCCACGAGATTACTGTAGTGGTTTCAAGGACCCCAGAGACAATGGATTTGTTTCAAATTTGGTACGGACTACTAAGACATTTTGAGCGAAAATGTACAATGTGTCAAAAAGGATCTCATTTCAGCGGACGTTTCAACGACATTGTGCAAATCGTATTCAAACGATTTACTTGTAATACCAGACCTGGCCACGATATTATTAGGTTTCGCTTTTTTATATTTAGTTATTTATTTTTTCATTTTTTTGACTTTTCGACGATTTAAGCTTCCTATGATACAAAGACGTAAAACTTTAGGCCGAGTATTTTCACTTTATATAGAGAAAAGTAGATCCGATCAGTACAGTCAGGGACAAAACCTAGTAATTCCAAAAGAGCATCCCTAGCATGTACATACTGATCTTTCAAAAGGTATTTTGAGGTGGCAGATTTTGACAGGGATTCTTCGTACTTTTCGTTCAAGCCAGCATTTAAGCCAAGCAAAAAGTGCAAACTGGTGTACAAAAACAAGCCCTTGAGTTATACTTGAAGAAGGGAATGCATATTAAGGCGTTTGAAGCAAGTGGCGGACTGCTTAAATATCGTTTTGTATTCACTCAGGTATGGATGTGCCATTGCGGCCGCTAATAAATCTGTGAATGACCGGCGCTAGATGCGCCACGGTCGATGGAAAATCAATCCAGCAAAGGATGGCTATGTTTCATATTCTTCAAACAGACAACTTTCTGTCACAAAACAGTTGGTTTTATAAATCAACATAATTAATGGATGAACTTTAAATTTAAGAAGCTTAACAATTTTCTCTGAAATACAATCGCAAAAAATTTGTGTGGCATTATTATAATTAATGTTGGTTTGACATAAGCCCTATCTTTTCGACTCTTCTAGCCACGTCACCACCAAACGTGCTAAATTTGCAGCTGAGAGTTAAAAAATAGGTCAAGTCCTACTGTAAATGTTAAATCACCAATGAACGTTAAAATGTAATGGAGTTCGCTCAAATCAATAATACCGTTGATCCAAAAAAAATATAGAGAGGGTCCTACCAGTCCTAAGTGTTCAGGCGCAGATTCAGAAGGGGAGCACTAAGAACGCACTTTCCGCCCCTACCCCCCCCCCACTAAAAAAGAAAGAAAAAAAAAGTTCTGTACAAAATTTATTTTGCAGGATGAAACGCCCGTTTTCCTACAATATGTAGCAGTGGAATAGCATGTCATATACTGATATACTCCGAACTACCACCCGGAGCCTCTATAACACAAATACCGGAAGGAAAAAAAGAAACGCATGGATACAAAAATGCATATTTTATAGGTGGAAGAATACAGTGTTTCTTTTTTATTATTTTAAAGTTGAACTTTAAAATCAGAAAATAGAATAATTCAAACTTGTAGGACTTATGTTTCTAGATTTAAGCCAAAATGTCAACTTTAACAGCGATTATGCTGTACCAAAAAAGACTATTTGGCATTATAACAACTGCCTAATATTTCTGTTGTTAAAAAGTGATCAATTTAACGAAAGAAAGCAATTTGACTGTGGTTTATTTGGCTTCATTTAGCGTGGTTTGGGAAGCCATATGTTAAAAGACACCTTTTCCTACTTTAAATACATTGAGGTGTGAACGGCCATATGCAAGACCACCCTTCAACACATTGTACATATGAGCAAACTCATCCTGTATAGTCATAATATGTACCACGCATATCATGTTGCAGTTACAAGTTCTTACAAAGTCTTGTCCATATAGGCAAGAACTTGTGTTACATTATTCGCTTATCTGTGTGAAATTTTTGCACCCCGATACATTGTTTAAACTCCAGCGGGTTGTCTTCACCAAATGTAAGGCAAAGACAAGCAGAAGCCATGAAAAAAGTGTGCTTGATCGTTTCCCGCGTATGACACATTGATAACTTCATCTGGGTGTTGAAGCCTTATATTTTCGAAATGTTTTCATCGAACATGATAGTACTGATTAATTGAGGTATAGGTTTAGGGATAGACAGTGACTGGATAGGTTAGGGAACGTTGTGAGACTGGGTTGTGTCATTTTTATTCAGAACTGCATGGAAGATGTGACACGGTTGTACCTGTTTGTATGATAGTCGAATCTCCTGTGTCCCTGGTCATCATGACCCAAATTTATCACTACACTTTTGTACCAATTAAGAGATCAACGGACAGCTCAGAGATTATTGTTGTCTCTTAGATACTAGAACGTCTAAAATATTGTCATGAATGTAACATAAAAATCCGCGTTCCAAATTAAGTTTTGACAAGAATGAAAATGACATGGAAATCCCAAAGTTCCCCCTTATGTCGGTCTGATTGTATTACTTGCAAATCTTCATAAAACATGTATATGACGTGAGCGCGGGGGGTAAAGTTGTAGACTAGTGATTTATGTATCTCCAGGACTTCCTCTCACTTTCGAATTAATTTTTTAATGAAAGTGTTCCATCAAAGAAAAAAAAAGCATGCGACTGTTAAACTACTTGTCACTTTCCAAGGGCTCACCCTGAACAGAGATATTTTTACCTGGCATCTACATGTGTTTAGCAGGAAGCTCAGTCCAGTCCAAAGGGTTTTTTTAAGCAATAACAACCAACTTTTGCCAATATTGCCATCTATCGGACATGTAGATTGCGGCTTGTCATCCCCGCTTCCAGCGCTGAGGGATTAACTGAGGCCATAAACAAAAATAAAAGTGAAGATCACCAGCTTTCGCTTTCCCGATCAGACATCTTGCTCTCCAGTTTTCTTCTGTTTTCAGTTGTTGGATGTTTAGCCATGTATCATCCTGCTTAAAGGTCCCTTAATGGTTCCTTTTTATTTGCCTGACGATGTCAGGACAGCCTGACGTAGACTCAAGGATTTCTACATCACGATAAACCCCCAAGTAATAAAGAAATATCAGTTAAAACTGCTTTGCTTTCGTACCTCCCTTTGGGTGCCTCATATCAACTACTTTTGATTTCAAACTAACTTTTCAAAATGAAAGAGTGAAATAAATATTGTATAAATCGATAACCTACCGGCATCAGAAAGGATGAGGCTTGCAAGCAGTTGACTGGTAAGTCAATTTATCTGTCTAAAAGTTGAAAACAACCAGAGACCTGGAAACCCACCAGAAACCATTCTGACAGGAAATACATCTACAGACACCTTGCAGACAGGATGCATGAAGCTTCATAAAAACAAATGAAAAAAGATCATTCGAGGACAACGAATGGCCAGAGCGGTACAATGTGTGCTTGGACTAGACTGTTCATTGGACCTATCCCTGGGGTCTTACTTGAATGGAATCCTTCTTTTCTGTTTGTTTTGTGGATAAGCACTGCATCTCACTCGGTTTGTTTGCATATGCGTTTCATTTGTGTGGGTCATGTCATACTGACTGCACGCATTTAAAAAAAAGAAAACTTCTTTTTTGTTTTCTGAATATATAAATAAGACTAATTTCATTTAGTAGAAATATAAGTATTGCAACCTTGCAAATTATATATGCATAAGGTTCGTATCGCACAATATCTAGCCCAAACCCTCGAAAACACCCCACGGTTTGTCGTCATTTGGCATCCCTAATCGCCGTTGACAGGTTCGACCGTCATAGTGTTTATGCATATGAGAAAACTAAACTACGACAAAGGCATCTCCATGGACTTCAGGCAGTGGGACCCGTAAATACTCTGATGATCATTCAGCATTAACGTGGATAAATTTGTGAAGATCCTGCCCATGGCATGGCTTAGGAGGTCCGATTGTAAAGGTATAAATGCGCTAGCACGTACTGCTTGCTGCTTTGAAATATATCATGGAAATAGATTTCAGTCTCACCAATATATTTTCAACCTGATATTACCCTGAAACACCGGAGGAAAATTGTCTTCTGCTTTAATGTTTTTACTTAAATTTGATGTTCATAGAAAGAAAAATTGTGAGAATTATAGATATGACCACATCGCAATGATATGCCTCAGGTCAATAGCTTTCTCTGGTGTGGAGTGAGCGCTTTGCGCCCAGCCCGTGCCTACGACAGCTATTGACTCAGTCTCACTCTACCAGGAAAGAGTTAATGTCAGTGGTAAGCCTATAAATTTCACAAAAATAGCAATACACTACAAAGTCAGGAAGCAAAAGCTAACTAAACAGCCGACTGTTTCGTAAAAAAACCGTACCCAAGTCAACGAGAGGAATCATTGCTTAAATTTGAAGAGAATCAAAACACATGCTTATGAAATATGGTGTTAATGAGCAATGTGATAGACAAACAAGCAGTCAAGCTGAGTGCGATAAATCCATAGACTTCGGTACCGGAGGAATACAAATGCCGGCCATAATAAGGCTGTGGGGGAATCGTTCCAATATTCGGTGAATCGACAATAAACTAATGATGAGTTTGTATGCGAATCCCCATTGAACACAATGAAGTCGCGTGTTATGTAATGTAAAGCACGTTTTAATGATACTTAATCTCTTCATTACATAAGAATCAAGCCTATGCTTAATAGGTCTATGTTATAGGTCATAGAAAGAAAGAATGAACGCATTATCGCTTTAAGTCTCCTCTGCAGATTGATTCCTGCAAACAGGTAAATCAAATATCAGCATAATCACATTCAGTCGTAATAGGATCTTTACCAACCTGCATAAGCCCCCACCACGTGTCTATCATGTATTCACGTGACCAAGATGTCCAACCTTAGTTTTGCTACTGTGGTGACTTTTCATTCCAGGCATTTTCAGTGGACCTCCTCTTGGGACAAATTTGACCTTGAGCGTAATTGGAATAACCTCAATTACGGACTATTCAATAATTCAGCACATCCAATCCTGAGAATTGAACTGGCATATGTAAACAATAAACACGTTTTAGAAGCATCTCTTTCACATGGTTCGATATTGACTCTCTCTCTCAACCTTGACTCTGACTCCGGTCTCGGTCAACAATTCAGGTCAGACACAGGCAGCCAGTCAACTGTCACCAACATTTCAAACCACACAGAAGCAGCCAATCAAATTGAAGTCCCCCAGCGTGCCAAAACATGAAATATGCAATATCAAAGTGCAAGGGGATATGCTGGGATTTTCAATTAAAGAGACTGCTATTGAATTAACCAAAAACCTGCTGATGTTGGTTCCGTATGTATCAATTTACCGTAAGACCATTATAACATTCTTTCATTTGTCTGTCTTCAAGTTTGGTAAACCAACATTACACCTACGTAAGCTGATTTGTTTAACCATGTCCATGCATTTAAAAAGAGGAGTCAAAAGAAAAAGGATCATTGCTTGTCAAAGGATACTATGTAGTCATAGCAGATGATTTGTATCATTAGGTTTTGGATCTAAAGCGTTCATACACGTGTCTGCAGAATGCACCCATTTTGTGAAGACAATTGAAAGCATAAAATGCAGCACTGGCTTGTTGAAACATAAAGGTATGAACCTTTTCATTACTGTTATCAACAGACATCTCTCTTGATCAATATAATGTAACCATTTATAACAAGGTAGCTTAGCAGCAGGAGACCCTTCATATTCTCACTAAATGACAATGACCCTCCCCCAAAAAACAAAAAAACAAAAACAAAACAAAACAACCCCCCTAAAAAAAACCAAAAAAAGACAAAAACAAAAACAAAAAACAAAAACAAAACAACCCAGCAAAATCCAGTTACAACCTACAGATATTTAGTTGCGTCTTTTGCCCTGGTCCGCCCAATTCTATTCCCCAAGCTTAAAATTGACGTAAACGTATGTGAACTGAATGATGAAACTGTAGATTTATTTTTCTTGGACAAATATCGACAAATATCATACTTTAAGCATTCCACAGCTAGCTTTCAGATTCTTGTTCAGTTCAGTGTTTGCAATGGCTACATTATTCGTCAGTATATATGTCCCCAAAAGCCCCCAACAACAACAACAACAACAACAACAACAACAACAACAACAACAACAACAACAACAACAACAAAACATGACAAAACAAAACAAAACAAAACCAACTCCCCAAAAAACAAAACAAAAACAAAATAAAAAAAAAAACAAAACAAAAACAAAAACTGTCAGTCCTTAAATTTCCTACTGTTTGTTCTGTTGGCTCAAATGCCAAATTCACGTGCTTCTTCATCTAGTGAGTAGTTAGCTTTCAAAAGAAAATTATCAAAATATTTTATGTTTATAAGGTATATCTCTTTAGAATAATTTTTCATATTATTTTGACTGTAATGTTGTACGCTATAATCAAGGGGATGCAAATTGCACCAGTCTTGATTTTCTCTTCAAGTTCTTGCATTGAGGATATTTTTGTTAATTTTACTCTTGGTTCAAAGTAATAGCCAAATTCCAATTTTGCGATCATTTGGCCCAAACGTATCTTAGCCAAACAGTTTGAAAATATTTTTTTTTAAGTGGCGTCTGCTGATACCATCAAAAAATCGTATTTGGTAGTGACTTTAAGAAAATATGCAACCAGATAACTCTTGTTTGTTTTAAAATTGGTACAAGGGGCAAACTTGTGTCCTATTGTACTGATATTCCACACAGTTCATGCCTGCAGTAAAACGTTAATTTTAAAATTAAGAGGCAATCAGAGATTGCTGGATCCATGCCCCGTCGCATCATTTACAACCTTGTTAGTCAGAGGTCTCCTTTTAGAATAACTGTAGTCAATAATAATAGGCTATCACCGTGACCCAGATACTTGACCTAGTGACATATTTTTACGCATGACACACTCGTTTTCCATATGCACATGTGTGTAAAGTTTCATGATTCTAAGTCAAAGGACAACAGAATTACAGCCCGACCGTAATGTGTAATGTAGTTTTACATGAATACTTCACCGTGACCCAGATAATTGATTTAGTCCCCTACGTTTGTTTCATGACACACCTTTAGGTCTAGCTATGTGTGTGTTTGAATTTTCAAGAGACAAAGATAAATAGTAAAGAATTACATCCACGACACTATTTTACAAGAATATGTAACTGTGTCCCAGATACTTAACCTATTGACTTACTTGTGATACATTACGCACTTTTGTGTCAAGATGCATCTGTGTGTAAAGTTTCATTATTCTGAGTTGAAGGACAAGCAAATTATAGACCGGACACGAATAGCAGAGACCCACATACTTGGCCTAGTGACCTCCTTTTGTTTCAAGACACACCTTTAGGTCAACATATGTCCGTGCCAAGTTTCATGAAAGTAAGTTAAACAGTAAAAGAATCATAGCCCAGACACGATTTTACAATGTTATGTCAGTGTCACCCAGATACTTGACCTAGTGACATACTTTTGGTGCATGACATACCCTCATGTGTAGATGTATATGTGTGTAAAGTTTCATTGATCTGAATTAAATAGTGAAGGAATAATAGCCCGGACACGATTTTGCAGGAATATTTCACTGTGACCTAGATACCTGACCTAATAACCTACTTATGGTATGTGACACACTCCTATGTTTAGGTGCACTTGTTTTTCAAGCTCCATTAATCGAAGTTTGGTTTAAACATATTTTCATTTCCGTAAGGATACAGTTGGGCAACAGGGCAAAGCCATATATAAATCCCTCTTGCACATGAAATATTAAAGAAGAGGTGTCACGTATCACAGGTTTAGAGACGATTCACCATAAGAAAGAACGCCACAAGACGAGGAGAGGTAGAGTGGCGGCGCCACACGAGCATAAATCGAACGACACAAGACGTCACAGATAGAGGGTAGCGATATGAAGTCCACCTTCACTTAACTATATACATAGATGATACATTTCTGGTTTCAAGATTTTGACCATAGTATGAACTACGTCACAGCTCCCAGTCTGCCTGTTGCTTTGATAAAGTTGGGGACTGCGTGAAAAATAATTTCATTTTGCTTGGAGGTAAATGTTTTGGACCCATAAAATAACGTTGAAACCGTAAATGGTGCAAAGGACATAATTTGGTTCTGAAGTGTATTTCTCTGGGTTATATAAAAAGGACACTCGCAACAATAATGAAAAACGTCTCCATTTCCAGGCACACTGAGGGGAGTCTGTCAGACCCTTTTTGAAAAGATCCGAGTTTAGCTTGCTGCATTCCATACGCAACCGTGCGTGGGAAACAGCAAGCCGTCTGTCACCTCTGTAGTATAGCTTGTTTGCACTTTTTTCCCATGGTTTATTTTTTTCTTAAAAGATGTAAGGTCTTCGGAATTACGCACATCAGTAGGTAAGTTATTCCACAATCGTACAACCGATGGAAAGAGAGAAGTGTTAAATCGGGTTGTTCGTGCTCGAAAAACAGATAGATTCGTACCAGATCTGACATTGTACCTGTTTCTTTCATTGACCAGGTTAGGATTGAGGTTGCATAAGTATGAAAGAGGTACACCGTGCGTGATCTTGTAAAATAAGATCAGCTTGCCTCTTTCGCGGCGCCGAGATAATGTTTCAAAGCCTGTTTCTTCATAAATTAAATCATGAATAGTCCTAGAAGTGGCCCCAGTATTAGCTCTGACTGCTGACAATTGGACGTTTCAAGTTGTTGAGACTCTTGCAGCCTGCAGTTGTTCCATACCACTGACCAATATTCCAAGAGAGGTCTGATAAATGAGAGATAAAGAATCACCAAGGATTTCCTATTAATAACAAGCTGCAGATATTTAAGAATAGTCACCATTTTCATTCCCTTAGCTGTTATATTTTTTATATGGTTAGACCAGGACAGATCACTGCGAATTTTTTAGCCTTAATGTTTGTGATCAGAAACTTCAGGTAGTTTTTCATTCATAAAAACTAGATCGGGGTAATTTTATTTTATCGAAGTTTAAAGGCTAACGAATGATAGCTCGGACACGAATAGTAGAGGACCAGATACTTGATCTAATGATCCACTTTTGTTTCACGAATCACCTTTTGGTCAAGATATATACGTGTGTGAAGTTTCGTGAAACTAATTTCAATAGTAAACGAATTATAGCCCGGGCACGATTTTACAAAGATATATCACTGTGACCAAGATACTTAGTCTAGTTGCGTACTTTTGGTTGGTGACACACCCTTATGTCTAGATGGACCTGTTTATAAAGTTCCATTAATCTAACTTGAAGGACACCAGAAGTACACCCTGGACATGAAGTGTTGTGTAGTTTTGCATGACTGAATCACCGTGACCTAGATACTTGGCCTAGTGACCTAATTAAGCTTAATGACACACTTCTAGGCAAAGATATATATATATATATGTGTGTGTGTGAAGTTTCATGAAACTAAGCTTTACAGTAAAAGAATTGTAGCCCAGGCACAATTTTAAAGGAATATGTCACTGTGACCCAGATACTTAACCTAGCGACCTACCTCTAGTGCATGACACACTCTTATGCCCAGATGAACCTATCTGTAAAGTTATATTAATCTAAGTTGAAGGACAAGCAAATTATAGTCCGGACACGAAATGCGGACGGACGGACGCAAGGAAAAAGCGATTACTATATGCCCCTCCTTCGGTAGGAGGGGGGCATAATAACAGTGTTCATATTTAAACACACATTTTGTTCTTTTTGAGCGCCGTCTGTTATAGTCCCGTAGAAGTTTGGTTTCAACTGACATTATTGTCTATAGTTTTTTTTATGTTTCATTTATGACTACTAGGTCACACAAAGTCATAAAATGCCGGGTGACATCTTGTCACCTTTAAGCATTTAAAAATATTAATGGTTATTCATTTAACCCTACCCCTACCCCCGTATTAGCTTTTTTCTCACCACAAACTGACAATTTATTTTAAAATAATCATTTAGATTAATAATTGGATGACCTCTTACCTCCAAATAATTGTTATTGACAACATTACCGCGTTATATCTGAACAAAATTTTGACTGCACCTTTATCAAATTTTTGTCAGAGATGCATCTTATGATGGACCAGGTTCTTTTTTAAAACCAGCGTCTTCTGATAATTTTTATCTTTGTATGGAACTTTTAATGTATTTATTTGAAAGCCGTCTGGGTGGCGTCAACCCTGACGACGTTAACGCTATGTCTCATAACATATTGGCCGCAGCTTTACCAAATTTTTATCAGAGATGTATCGTATGATAGACCAGGTTCTTATTTATAACCAGCTTCCTCTGATAATGTTTAAACATTTTATGAAATTTTTTACTTATTTGAAGCCTGTCTGAGTGGCGTCAACCCTGACACCGTTAACGCGATAGCTCAAAAGTATTGACTACAGCTTTATTACATTTTTGTCAGCGATGTATCTTATGATGGAACAGGCTCCTATTTAAAACCAGCTTCCTCTTTGTATTTTCATAAACCTTTTATGAAACTTTTAAGTATTATCTCCAAGGCCATCTGAGTTGTGCACAAGGGCAGGACGTTACCATAATATCTCAACAAGGATCCAATGCAGCTTCAGCATTTTTTTCAGTGATGCATATTATAGTGGGCCACATTCCTATTGAAAACCAGCTTCCTCTTAATATTTTTAAACTTGTTATGAAACTTTTGAAGTATTTATTTGATGGTCGTCTGAGTGGCGCATAGTACAGTGATCTCTGTCACCAGAACTTACCCCAAGCACAAATCCAAAATTGCTCTTTCATTTCATAGACAATAATATAGAAATTGTATGTAAAGTTTCCTACTGCGAAGTCTAAAAAAATTGCAGATTTAAGGAAAAAAATGTGGGCGCGGGGGGTAATTTGTTCTTTCAACGCTATTTTTAATGAGCTAATTATGACTTGAATTTTTGCTTGCAGGTAAGCATGTAGCATAGTACCTATAGAAATGACAAAGACTGCTAAATCTGATTTTCTTCTGCATTTTAACTTTTCATGTTTTTAGGAATTTTAAACAAAAGGAAAATAGTATTTACAAATGTAGATATGTATTTCTGAGTTAAGAATTTATTGTGAGCACATCTTAGTCTCTACGAAAATGTTCTGTGACAATTCTAAAAGGGCTGTGCTAAATATTTAGAGTGGATCTCAAATAACACCCTTAATTTTGCAGTCTACATTGTGTTTTTCATTTTAGCTAAAGGTAGAACAGATAGCTTTTTTATTTTAAGTTTTGATGAAATTCGTTTGGGTCCGTCCCTTACAACTTTTACATTTTCCCACTTCACGAAATCGTTGCAGGGAATGTTTTGATTTTGAAAATGGATGTTGCGTAGGTGATTCTCTCCCAAGTTTAGAAGAGATGATGATGCAATACGTTCTTACTATTGATGAACAATTTTACTTTATTTAACTGAAAAAAAATTCTTCTCAAAAACTGCTAAGCCAATTGCTTTGATATTGCATACAAAAATTATCTGAGGTTATGTAGTTCACAGTTTGAGCATTATGAGGCCTTGCGTGTTTTCCTATTGTGTGTGAATTTTGTGTACTGAGGCTATTTTTGTCTTTATCTCCAGAACAGCTACATAGAATTGTTCGAACTGTTGTCAAAGTGGCGTAAATAATGAGGATATGTTAATTTTTGATGAAGCTTTGGGACATCAGACTTTTAGATAATGTGTCGGTAGCACTACAATTGTGCAGGCATGTAGCAATACAGTGCATGTGTTGTAATACTGTCAAAATGGTTATGTGGAACGCTTTGATCTTAAGACAGTTGTTTCCTAGGTGGCCATGTACCATCTATGTGAAGATGATGATGATGATGATGATGATGATGATGATGATGATGATGATGATGATGTTATATATTTTTTTCTATTTGATTTTGCACATGGATGTTCCCTAGTTAGTTCTGTACCAAGTTTGCGAAAAAGATAATAATGCAATCTATTAATATCTTATAATTTTTAAACGTGTTACTTCAGGTAAAAATGGTTAAATAGATCCCACAGACCAAATACTGTAGTTTTGTGGTTTGTGGTTTGTGGTACATGGTTGTCTGTCGCAAGCTTGCATATTTTGTCGCTTTTTTATGTTATTTGTTGTATTTTTTTTGGGGGGGGGGAGGGGTAAACCAGGCAAAATGCTCAAGGGGGACAGAATGTCACCCGGCATTTTTCAGAAGTATATACCAAGGTCTCTCTCAAAATCAGTTAAAAAAAAAAAAACAAAAAAACAAAAAAACCCACAGACAACAAATGCAGGTTCAGCCCAAATCTTGCATTTACATCTGCCGGACTATTGATATCGCCAAAAAAGTGATGTACCAGATCAATCCTGTATACTTAATAATGGATGCATAAAACAATTTGTGATCTATTGCACTGATATTCCAAATAAGACAAACCTGCGGTAAACCTTGAACCCATTTTAAAATAAAAAGTATTCATAGCATGTAACTGTAATCTATTCGAAACGATTGGTCCCATGCTCAGGGTGAACAATTTTACCCCATTATAGATATGGGGTCGTCTGCCTTTAGAGGGTTCATATGATTATAAGTGGACACATAAGTTGACGCCGATGTGGGATAATGCGTTCTGCTAGGGATAATATGATCACGGATAAGAGCTTTAGCCCAGTATGGATTGGGTCCAATTATACTGAAGCGGTGGGGACATATTACATCGTAAATATATAGGTTTATGTGCCGCTACATAGGGTTTGGTAGAAGGGGGGGGGGGCATTTATGCAAAATTCGTAAATCTTGCCACAGTATTACCACTGGAAAAACACAAGAAAATGTGACAGTTCGTGCGAATTAAGCGCGTGGTACACTTTATATCACTTTACACAGAAAACACGACATTGCTCCGAATATGTCTTTACATAAACTAGAATTTTTACTTGAGATCATATAATCTTAAAACCATATATGTCAGAGTTAAGATATTAAACACAATGAAATCTCTTTAGGTGCTAGGAAATTGAATTTAGCTTGCTTAATCAAAAATATAATTTTACATGTTTTTTACGGAAACAAATAGTGCAACACCAAACATTGGAAATTTTATTTTCTTATGGGAAATGAAACAGTGTACTTCTGGCAGCAGAACCGTATTTTTTAATTTTTGAATAAGGATTATAGTTTAAAATCTACAGAATGTTGACATTAAAATTATTTTAAAACACTTTAAAAAGTGAAACAGCCTAAAAATTAGAACAAAGCCCTTTGAAAATAGTTTTAGACAGCGTTACATGTTCTTTCATTTAACACTGTAAACTAAATTTTTTTATACCAGGTTTTAATTTTAATTTAAATTTAAGAATTTTAATTAAAATTTAATTATATCAATGGCGACATTGAGATTTTATATTCAGTGCCAGAACCAAACTTGATGTGATGATTTCTTTCCGAAAATATATCCTTTTTAGGGTATTAGAGGGTAGTGATAGACATAAACTAAACATTTATACATAAGAGTGATAAAGTGTCCCACGCCCTAATAAAGTACAACCTGTCCTAAACTGTACCGTATCTGCGACTAATTGACCAAACCAGAGTGAAGTACAGGAGCTGGACTACCTTTGTTTGGAATACATTAGAATATTTATGACCACAGCTGGTTGTTTGCCTAATGTTGTAGCTGCATTTGTGGTGTAAGTGTCAGAAATTTCACATTATACGGACACTTTGGGCCTGGAATCTCTCATCAAACTTAACCTAATCCTCGAATCAAAGAGACAAAAGTATGATTACAAGTAAAACTTTTACGTCTATTTACACCGGTATTTTTACCCTAACCATGTTAATCTGCACTCATATTGATCATTGAGTAATGAAAAAACAAAACAAAACAAAAAACAAAACAAAAAACAAAACTAAAAAATCAAAAAAAAAAAAAAAAAAAACAAAAAAACAAAAAAAACCAAAACAAAACAAAACAAAACAAAACAAAACAAAACCACCCCCCCCAAAACAACCCAAAACCCCAAAAACCCCCCAAAACACCCCCCCCAAAAAAACCCCATAGCATTGGAGGAAACCAAGACAATGTATATTGCTTTCAGGTTTGAAAAGAATCCATTCAGTGGTTTGTGTGATGTATGAACTTAAAAAGCACATAAAAAAACCCCACAAACACACTGATGGTGTGACTAACCTTTCAAAAAGAATGAAAATGGTTCATGGCCTCCGTATGAATTGAGGAGTCGGGGTAAAGTCCCTGTCGTCGTCCAATCCAAAACCTACTTGTGACTCCTCTTAAAATAAATCATTCGTTCCTCCTTCAATTCCAGTAACGCTGCATACCTCCTTCCAAACACTCTTGTTTACCGCTCAGATGCATCAACGTTTTGTATCATGTCATCTTGTGAACAACATTCCATTCGAATTATCCCTAATTAGAGTACCAAAAGTAAGTTAAATAGGTCAGTAATCTTAAAGGACATACATGTACGCAGTTGTCCATAATACTTACCAGCTGCCGGCATTCGAGTTTCCAACAGAGACCACCGTCTCTCCAATTTCTTAGCAGTAAACAATTATTTTATTGCTTATCTGTCTCTGGTATTTGGCCCATTTTTCATTTTGTTTCTACCTGCAACAAATGGCTCGATGTTGCAACCTAACCATTTCTTTTGGTAAAGAAAAAAAAGACCATATGGGAAGACAATTGTCTGCTCAACATTCATATCCCCTGCTAGCATATTGTTTTGCGGATGTTGCTTGACAAACTTTTCGACAGAAATCGATGTGTTTGGCAAGCCTGCACAGCTTCAAAACATTCTTTTCAGTGGCTGTTCAGTGCCAATACCAATGAAATTATTTCAGGTAAGTCGATTTAGGAAAATACAATTACGTCCACCTGCTGCGTTGATATACATCCTGCAAATAAATGATTTGTCCAATGTTAGATTTTACTTGTCCTGAAATATGATGCTATGGAAGCCATACAACAGTATCAATGATGAATCGACCGACATAAATGTGTAAGATATTTCATTTCTTTTCAAAGTCAAAACCGGGGAATTCAGCATGTACATGTGTCATACATGAACAGAGAGGTAGAGATGAGATTTGTCCTGTGTTTTACATGAATTGGTTTGATCATAACACGTGAACATATTGATATTGTTGCATGCTAGATCAGAAGCAAGGTTACTATATTAAATAAATGACCCCTTTTCATTTGCTTGATTTTCATTGCTAGTGGAAATGAAACCTATGCTTACTGCTTACGTCTGTTCTGATGCATTATTTTTCAGAAGACAGAAACTATTTTCATTGTTCTTGTTTTCTTAAAATGGAACGCAGTATCCGCGTTATATCAATTAATTGCTATCCGTTGCAGAGTGTACAGCGAAACTGTCATGAAGGAAGAACAACTCGCACCAGTAATTGTAGACTATCGTATCCTCTTTCGGAAATACACGTCGTTTATGTCATTGGAGTGAGGGCTGAGATCTGATAAGTAGCCATACCTTATTTTCATTCATTCTTTAAAGACCTTCATGAGAGTCTAAGGCTTGCCTGGAAATATTTGGCGAGCAAATTGTGTTATTTAGGTAGCATCTCGTAGATTGTCAAGCAAGATGTCCTATTTGCGTAGCATCTCTTGGACTTGTTTCATTAAGAACTGGTAATGTGGGATTGGGTACAACCTTTGGGCAAGTGAAGACCGATCTAGACTGTTGCCCACAGAAACACATGCAGACAATAAGGTAGAGATTGTGGAAGCTATATTTAAGATAAGCCATATGACTGTTTGCCCAGGTGTCCTGGTACCGCACGACGACAAATTGAAATCATCACCTGCAGTATATCCCTTTATACCAAAACATGTGAAGACATTTTCAGCATCAGAAGGCGATTATTTATTCATCACAAAAGATTGTAATAACGGCGTTGTGCCCAGCGGACTAATCTTCACGATGGCAACGTTGATATCCTTTGACAGCTATTTTCAGCAAAATGGATTTAATTTTAATCCTTTCTTGGTCAGAAAGAGTCAAGAGCTTTCTGAGGCGCCAGTGCCGCACAGCATTAAAGCAGACGACAATTTAGATCGGGAGCTATAGGGCAACTTGAAGGGAAAAGAGTTAAACATTTCAACAAATATTTAACAGAGTTTCAAGTACCGACAAAACCCTTACAAACAAACCATGCATCGGCTAATTATGTCACAGCTAACGTGTTACTTTTCAAAGGTATTGGAAAATATAACATGGATGAAGGCTATAGAGTAAGCAGATCGGACAACCCACATGGCTACTGCATGTACGAGCTTGAGCTAGACAACGATCATGGCGCAGATAGTTTTCCTTTGATAAAACCAGTTATTACACGTTTAAAAGTAAGATTTACTTCGCCATGAGGCGAAAACGTGAGATTGATTGCGTACCTGTATGCTTGTTACAGTAATGAGAACTGACCAAATTAAAAATACAGTTTCAATGTAACATTGTAACCTATCCTGTGCTGAGGTGCAAACACAATATATTCACATGTAGGGAGAAATAAATTCATGTTGCGCACATAGAGTAGCTTCTCCATGCCTATATGTCTGCATATCACATTCATAAATACTCGGTTCCTTGGTTGTGACCGTAAAAAATGATAAAAATATCTTACACAGTTACATCAGTCTATTTCTTATCAATCATGTCGAGTGGTTTGTATAGATTTACATATCATGGCATGTAAAATCTAAGATTTGACAAATCACTTTATTTGTATAGTAGCTTATCAACGTCCAAAGCAAAATAATCATGCCATCCTAAACATGCTCACCTGAATTAATTTCTTTCCCAATGGCTGTGGGCACTCAGTGGAAAGAATATTTTCAAATATCCAGGCTTGCCATGACACTTCTATTTTTGTCGATGTGTGGTGGTGTACGGTATGCGCAAAACATGTGCTAACAATGGCTATAGGGCAGACAGTTGTCAGTTGAGAGTTTACCAAAATAAACACTGCTGCAGGTAGAAGCGATTATGATGAAAAATGGATAAGCATCAAATACTGGTACTGAATAAAACTATACTTTAAACATACGAAATTGGCTTGGCGGGGATCACTATTGGAAGCTTGAATATGGGTGGCGGGGATGAGGATAAATCCACTTAAGAATATTATCATATTCAAATTAGAGTTTAATATTTTTTACGGTAGATTGGGTGCATATGAGAATCGAACCTTATCACACAGTGTTCATTATATCACAAGTTTATTTTATGACACGACATGTTGGATAGTCCTGAACAAAGCAGAATGTGGGAGTATGTAAGCAGCGTTAGTGAAATTGAAGGGTGAGTAAATCAGGTTTTTGAGGAAGGGTAGAAAGAAGGTGATTTGGGGTTGAACCACTAGCGACACTTAACAGCCACTTTTCAACAAAAAAGGAGGCCGAAAACCATATTAATCCTATTTGAAAGGCTAGTCAAATGTTCACTCTGTGTAACATTAACATTAATTACGTTTCATATAAGTTAATGAAGATATTCTAAAGAAAAAAAAGCTACTTAACGTTTAAGCTAAAATAAGAAGAGATAATTAAAGTTCATGACGTCACGCTGGCTTAACTAATGAAACTTTTTTTTTACTTATCAGATAAGAAGATCTGTTGATGGTGAAAAGCCATCTTTGTTGGAGGCCTGGGTGCAAGTCAAATGTGACTATACATGCTAAACTTGTTTACGAGTTGAGAACTGTCGACGATTTCCCCGAAATTAAGGTCTTGGACAGGTAACCTGGACCTAATGCATTTACATGTTAAAATAGTGACATTCGCTGGCTTATTTTTTTCATTTGAAACGTAAAATCAGAACTTCCTGTGCATTTTACTGCAGGTTCATACTAATAGCAACAAGTGGAAACAAAGAAAAATGGGGGTGGGGGGTGGGGGAGTCGGTCATGTGATAAGATTTATTAACAGGTGCATTTGTGTACCTGACCTCTATAATTGACTGTTCCGCGCCAAATATGTCTCCAAAATACACAAAGTTATAAAATGATTTGAAATATTTCTAGAGTTGCAATGCCTTTCTAAAACTCACAATTAATAAGTATTTTCATATGCAAAACTATGATGGGACTTAATTTGGGATGCTTTGCTCCTGTGATATTGACATGCAGTAGACACAGCTTCACAATTCAGTACTCGATCAAAAGTTGTGAATCAGTTTACCCGACCTTGAGAGGTTACTGGCCCAAGACTTCTAGTACAATTTTCAAAATCCAAAAATGACTGAACTGTGATCTAACGCACAAACCTGGCAGAAGCCCACTGAAGCTATGCCCATATTTCAGGTTGAAGAAGATGTGGTCATGGGTCTGGAGAAAACTAAATATACACGCATTATGGCATTTATAGAGTTAAATGATGGCATGTATTTTCATTGATCATTACGATCATTAAAATTTTGTGACAAATTAGGACATAACAGCAGCACTCACAATGATTACTTACGGTAGGCACCTCGTTTGGAGCAAACTCAGAAGTTACAAAACATACTCATTTGCACACACACAGATTCTTTACAAGCATAGAAAAAAATCCTGTGCCTTCTACATCTTTTGAAGACACTTTGTAGAAGGTTTCATATGCAATTTTGAAGCAATTTCCTGAGCAGTTCACAGCAGAATCATTTTTAAGATTCCCCAGTGACAAAAATATCAATATCACTGAACAAGTTCTCGGAGCGTGACATGTATAACAAAACTGGAACCCAGCGGTTTGGAAAAAAACTACAGGTACATGCACTTACACTAAAATCCATTTTAGTAAAATGCTGATGTAATCATTGCATACCTTCAAAAATTGTGAAAAATTTGGTAGATAATCCCGCCTGCAGTCGGGAATCGCAGCGCCATCTAGTTAATTGATGAGCAAATTGTGCTTCAAACATTCCAAGCTGTGCTTATGCGCAATTTAGAAGTGTATCATGAGGTATTTCCATGCATTCAAACAATTGTAGAAAAGTGTTTCGAAGCTTGTCCTAAAAACATTTATGTCCTTAAAATAACTCGAGCGTGACCGGTTTCACAATCTCATTAGATATTCCATCCATGACACATCCCGCTATTTTTTGACGAGAGTGAAGCTAATGTTTCTGAAGAGGAAGTCGGTTTACAAGTCAGCTCAGGCAATAAGTTTCAACAAGAGTGGACCGCAGTAACTTACACGTCACTGCCATCCACACCATCCTCTACTTATATGCACACAAAGAATATTACTTCAGCCTATTGGTCATAATTCCCCAAGTGTTCGGGTAACGAGAGCAACCGGTTTATTATTGTTTTTGTCCATTATCTGGTGAAAGATTTAAAGCAACTGTCTAGAAATGTTATGGATACAAGGTTCACTGACCATTATAATCAGATCATGAGCCACCTATCGAGCAATGTAAATCCTGTTCCTTACACAGGCGCAATTGCTTAGAGGCAGCCACACGATCCTAATGTACCCAATGAGTGTGTATAACATATGAAATCCGATATTGACGGAAAGGCTCTCCGCACACAATCTGTCACCGGAATACACCATCAAACAAGTCCCCCCCCCCCCCCCCGCCAACGACACAATGTGCAAACCTAAACTCGTTATACGTAAACGGGAGTCCCTTTCGGACTTACGCAAAAATGAGCCCTCATGAATAAAATTCAGAAAGGATAAGCACCTGTGTATTCATATAGAATCATCCTACCCGATTCTGGCTAAAATATCTGATATGCATGATATAACTCGCATACTTTTGAGACGTGAACAGTGCAAAGTGTCTTCTTTTCATATGTCATTTGCGGTCTAATTCGTATAGACGAAAGCGGAGTTTCTAATCTCTGGCAAGTTTTACAAACAGTTTGAATAGAAATGCTACATATGCAACGGAATTTTTACTGCGGTATTTATCGCAAGGCAAAAGTGTCATCACAAGCGCATGAAAATAAACTGCGACACAGTCAAATGATTAGACTAAGCCTGATTCGTTCTCCTGATGGTGCATTTTGAAGCAGAGAATGAGATGATCATTTTTTCTCATAGCGGAAAAATGCTGCAAAAAGCAACTTTGGTCCTGTATACACCCATCTAACTCTGAATTTGTAACTATTGTTTTTTCTTTCAATATTTAAAGTTAACTGATATACTTGTACTTTTTCAAATGTGAAAAACAGCTTAATGTTGCTGATGCATATAGATTTGGAAACTGTGAGCTCTGTAAAAGCTGACGCCAGGGGTTGTATGTAAGTCTTATTTTATGAAGTATAAAGTGCAATCTTTACACGAGTATGGAGTAAAATTTCGTGCATTGCTCTGGGAGAGGAACTAACAAAATCCTACGGTTTTTTTTCCGATCCTTTTACGTTTTCCTGAAATCTTTTACGTTTTAAAGGGAGGCTTGTCTTGGGTTCAATGGACTTAGTCCTGCTACATGATGTTCACCCCATGTTGCGTCTTCAAAAAGAAATAGGTCTTTAGATTTGTGAAGCCAACACAAATACTCGTGGTCCATCAAGCCATCACAAGCTGGATGAACTCTCTGCCCTAAGTTTATATGGAGACTGAGATAATGGCATCATCCGAAACGTAGTCCTTCATTCTTGTCAAAAAGAAAGTCCGACTATCAGTGGCTTTTAACCAGCTTTGTGTAAACACAGGGAGATTAGTGAGGTAGGTAGAGTGGCAATCTATGTCATTTTTTTCTACATGTACCTTTTCTTTACCGTCCTGCCGCCCCAGTTCCGAGAACGTGTAGATGGAGATCTAAGTACCCACGGCGCTGTGTCTATTGCCACCTATTTTGGTCCTACTGGCCATTTAGATGAGGTCTGAAAAAAAAAATTGTCGGAAGATTTTGAAAATTGCGTCACCTTAGCATTAGAGGCAAATTTGATTAATTTAATCATTACACGTAACTTCACTGTATGTAGATTGGAACTTGGATGATACTGATAGTGAATTATATATTTAAGATTTAGGAGTCCCCAGGAGTGTCGCAGTGTGATATCAAAGCAATTGGGTGAGTGGTTTCGGGGAAGATTTTTTAAGATTTGTCCAACGCCCCCCCCCCCCCGAAAATATCATAAAAAATCCAAAAATCATTGGAGCATGACCACTTGAAGAACTTGGTAGAGATCTACCCAAGGTACATGGCTACCAAGTTTGAAGTGAATCTGGTGATGGTTTCGGAGAAGCCCAAAATGTGAATTAGCATTAGAATGCCCATTGACTTACATAGTAATCAATATGAAAGGTGCATTTACCAGTAAGTATCCAAATTGAAAAAATCGTTAAAAATCAGGAAGCCCACAGCAGTGCCACCTACTGCACAACTTTGTTTGACCCTTCCACAAGGAACATATCCACCAAGTTTCAGATTAATTCGAAGTGACAGTTCTGGAGAAGAAGTCGAAAATAGCAAAACCACACAAAAAATCCTGAAGAAATACCCCCCCCAAAAAAAAAAAAAAAAAAAAAAAAAAAAATTGCAGTACCACCTGGTGAATAATTAAGAACTATAAGTTCCTAGGAGTGTTCCTGTGTGATATCAAAGCAAGAAAATCTCTGTTCAATAAAGAAAACAAACACAAAACAAAACAAGTAAATGTAGCTTTATCTATGTTGTAAAGGGTGCATGTAAGAATTGTTACAAATAGTAATGAAAAGGCAGATTGTGCTTTGTAAACCGTCACTATAGAGACACGATGGCTCAGTGATTACAGTCCTCCCTTTCGTGCTAATGGTACAAGGTTCAACTTCTAGTCGACCACGACACGCTGTGTCTGTCTGTCAACCAGCCCACCAGCCCGCTGTTGGGTGCTTGACAAGGCAAAGATCGGTATCTGGATGTTATCAATGATAAGCTGAGCGCTCATGTGGCAGCTACCTGTATCCTCAGGGCGGTGAGAAAGTGATCAGGATACAGGCCTAATGGGCGTTGAATTGCAAAGTCGTATGAGTGGGCGTTGCCTGGAACAACGCCCAATGACCATGGGTGTAAAATGTTAAGTCGTGTGAGCGAAAAATTTACATCTGTGTTCAACGTGGCGCTGAAACATACATGGATTTCTAAGACACCTATCTAGCCCTTGATAAACTATGGCATGAAGGGCTTGTTGAAATGTGAACATTTGGTTTTGATGAATTCTCCATATCTTGGGAACAATAGTATCTTTCAAATGGGTTTCGGAGGTTTATTATTTGAGGTCAGGCATGTAGTTGGCCGTTGTTGAAACAGGGTTACCCTAAAGACCCCTTTCAGGTCCTCGTTTATATCTGATATATATGAATGGCATGGTGGATGGTGTCACGACAGGTGTTGGTCTATTTGCTCATGATAGGAGTTTCCTTAAAATTGTAAGAAATCAAACAGAATCGACATTGAGGCTAGGCACAAGTGACCTTGTTTACGTGATCAATGATTCCTTGACATGTTATAAACTCAACATTCGCAAGTTTTCAGGCAAAAGTGGCCCTGTTTAAGTGGACATTGATTCCTTGACATGTGTCAAACTCAACTAACATTCAACAGTTCTTCAGGCAAAAGTGACCCGGTTTATATTTCTTTTTATGTCTTAGTGTTCATGTTTGTGTTCTTCCCTTGAATTCGCGTATTAAGGCCATTATCAACAGTACATCGAACTGTTTTCACTTGTCTATACAAAATTTCTATGCATAAGAACTTGATATAATATATGTTGCAATACTCTCCTGGAATGAAACAATATTGTGTGTTTATTGCGTAAAAAATGATTGTTATCAAATATGTCCAACATGGGTTCCACCTGTATAGATTACTGAACTGTATCAAAGTTTACATATGTCAAGTTGGTTATTTTAGAGATGTTGTAAAAGCGTTATTGTGTGAAGTGCACGTTACCCAGCATGTGGCCCATATATTATACACATTATTTGGTATGTATACAACATACTATCTACAAGAGACAGCCATAAATGATTTTATCCACTTATGGACCAAAGGCTCTCCCTCTCCAGGTTTAGGTGCAAGAATGAGCGCGCACGTCTTTCTTCGTATGATTCAATATGCGGCTTTCTCAACTGACTCTTATTTTTGCTATGAATATCTTTTGAAGATACTCAGCATTGTGATCATGTGCCTCTCACGTGACAGAATATGTGATACTTAAACGTCGTACGCGGATAACAATGATATTTTAGCCCTCACTGAAACCTTTCTCTCGCCACCTCAAGATATCAATACTGGTTATTATTTACCGGTTTTTCTCCAGCAGATCATACGATGGATCATATTGGTAGACCAGGAAGAGGAGTAGCTTAGTATTGTATTTTTGTATTTTAGTCCAGAAGCACTTCCTAGTAGTATTTACTCCATTCCACAGAACTCTTTACTCTCCATAGCCTAACCTGCCACTGTTTAACCTATATACCTATGGAATTACTATTGTCCATATTGCACAAGTTCTTTTGTAGAATTTTGACATAGGCTGTAATAGCCCAAATAAATTAAAGGGTTTCAGCGGGTAACTACTTAGAACATGTTTTGGAGCCTATACCCGTACATGTCTCTCTGAATAGCGGCTCCTTGTCCAAGCTAAATATTCAGCAAAGACAACCCACATAATAATAAATAAATATTAACCTGGCAAATGTCGAATTAGCTAAATACGTGAACCTTTGCTTATAAATGTAGAGCTTCACTATGGAAGAATACCTGTCAAACCAAACATAATTACTAAATTTGCATAGTACAAGTTTAGATAAGAATAATTTGACTTACCCCTGAACCAGTGTGTACCCTTCCTAGCTGGATAGCTTATCTTAGTTAAGCTACATGCCAGTGTGTAACTGAAGTAGAAACAAACTGGGACATTTTATTCAGTCCCACTGATTGTAAAATAAACAGTTGCAGCTAGAGCTCCTGTACAAACAGGGGGAAATTCTTATAAGTTCTGCAACTTGACATCCTGCACCAGGAATGTAAAACAAACCCCATGATGACACCTTCTCCTTACTTTCAAAGTCTCAAAACAATAAAGCTCTGTTTCACTGCCAACCCTGAGTCAACGTTCTATGTAATGGGCCAGGTTTGTGACATTTGAGTAAATACTGTCAAATTTGACGTTTTATTTTTGATATTGAAAAAAAGTTTGCTTAGGCATGTGAAAAAAGAATGAAAGTCATAAGCATTAAAGTCAAGAACATGTTATCAAAATATGATTTTTCTTAACCCAATTTTACGTACAATGAGGCCAACTTGTAATTTTTGTCGGCCGCTGGTTGCTACCGATAACCCCTGGGGGTTTAACCTGACAGAAAACATGTCAGCCTAAATTGTTTGAAAGTGAATATTCAAACAAAATGATGCCAAAAGATAAAATTAAGTGGCAAAACAGTCCAGTCGAAAATCTGTGAAATTGTTTCAGCCAAACTTTCTAATAATCTTTGGATTTTAACAGCAAAATTTGTAGGGCACGTCAGAAAAGAATGAAAGTAATTAGTATTTAAGTCAACAGAATGGAATCAAAATATATTTCTTAACCAGATATCAAGTACAACTAGGCACGCTTGGAACTGTCGTAGGCCGCTGCTTGCTACCGATAGCCCCTGTGGGTTTAACCCAGCACAAAACAAGTTGGCCTAAAATGTCTGAAAGGTGAATATTAAAACAGAATGATGCAAAAAGATAGAATAAGTAGCAAAGCAGGCAAGTCTAAAATTTCTAAAATTATTGGAGCGAAACTTTCAAACCATCTATGACCATATTTACAGCAAAATTTGTAGAAATACTTGATCAAAAGTACATCTTTGAATCCCCTTGACTCAAGTTCATTGTAAATAAATTAGGTTCTAGATGCAAAGTCCTAAAAGTTAGGACAAATACGACCAAATCTCAAAATTTGTGACAGAGATGTATTATATCCAATATGTTTTTCGGGCACTGAGGATAAAACGTAGGCTTCATCTGGACTCACTGGATATTGAAATTCTTTGGGCAGAAGTTCTACAGCGTAATAATTATTTACTTTTAGTTGTGTACAGACCACCAAAATAGAGCTGTTTCGTTCTAGACAAAACTCCAGGAAAGTCTTCAAGTTCGCACGCGGGACTGACACACATAATATCATTATCGTTGCTGACGTTAATGCACATCAACAAACGAATCGTGAGCGAAAATTAACTGATTTTTTGCAGCAAATTGTCTCACTTTTCATGTTACAGAGCCCACTAGTATAACAGAAACGAGCTCAAAATGTCTGGACCAAATGGTCGCAAGTATTCCAAATGACGTCAATTACATATCTCTTCATATACCCATTGCAAATTGTGACCATTGTACTATGACTGTTGAGCTCAGTTTTCGTATAAAAAGATTCGCCATTTGATAGGTTCATCTGCCTACATTTCAAAACAAAATTTGAAGACTTTCATAGTGAATTAAGTAAAGTTAACCGAGATGTTTGTTTTGAAACTGATGATGTAATTACAACATGCAATCGCTGGAAGAACACCTTTTAAATGTTCTGAGGGAACCTATTCCGAATAAAACAGTAGAATTAGACAGGAAGACGCTGCGTGATATACTTCACATTTGCGTCAACAAAAGCGAATAAATTTCCAGTACATAAAAGAGCCAAAAAGTCTGGAAATACAGACACTTGGCGTTTTATATGGATTTAAGAAATACATATATTGATGATTAAAGGAGGGCATAAAAGATGTATTATGATCGCCAAAGCCTCCCCCCCCAAAAAAAAATAATAACCAGCGGCAAATCAGTCAACAAAGGTTGGTGGAAAAACGTTAAATATTTCATTAAAAGCAATCATGAGCCTCGTATTTCGTCCATAGAACATGGAGGCTTCGTTTAATCAGACAACCAGTCTAAAACAGAAATCCTAATTCATACTTTCTAGACAGTGCTCGTGTTGACTCATCTATGTATTCGTCTGGACACCCTGTCATTACAAATGATTTTGTAGGCTGTTAAGCGAATAAGGAAGACTTGATCCTTGTCATCTTGGAGAGTCTCGACACAAGTAATGCATCGGGCCCAGATGGTATCAGCATAAAAATGTTAAAAGAGGCTGTCCCTATATTTCAAACATTCTCTCTAAAAACTAATAAATGTCTCTTTCAAAACAGGTATTTTTATTTGAATGGAAAAAAAGCCCATTGTGACACCTATTCACAAAGGTGGCGACACTAATATATGTAATTATTATCATCCAATATCATTATTAAGCTGTGTTGGCAAAGTAATGAAAAAAAAATATTTCAAGCATGTTTTTTATTTCTTAAGGGATAAGATTATAATCTGCGACAAACAATCTGGTTATAGGCCTTACGATAGAGCTTTCAAACAACTGATTTTCTCGTACCATCAATTTTACAAAGCACTTGATGAAGAAAAGGAAGTTCGTGTTGTCGCTGTGATATATCCAAAGCATTTAATAGACTTTATCATCCAGCTCTATTGCTTAAATTAGCATATGCTGGTATCACAGGACAACTTCTTGCTTAGTTCCATAGCTTCCTTCCGAAGGGGACTCCAAGGATCGTAATAAATGGTACAGCATCAAGTCGGGGACACATTGAAGCTGGAGTTCTATAAGCTTCTGTATTAGGCACTTCCTTTTTCTCAATCATATAAATGACATTGTCGATATAATACACACAAACGTTCGGCTTTCGCAGACGATACTGTACTCTACATTATTGTTGATAATCCTGACCCTGCTGCAGAAGAAAAATGGACGACTTCGTTTCTGTTTCTGAATGGCCCTCTGACTGGCTTCTAACATTCAATCCGGACAAAACAAAAGGAATGACTGTAAACAGGAAGAGGCAAACTGCGTGCCATCTTAACTTAACGTATGAAGAAAAAATCGCCGGAAAGTATAAGAACATAAACATTATGAACTTTTATTAAAATGTGAGTTAACTTGGTCATCTCAGATAAATACTGCCTGCACCAGAGCAATAAAAATGGTTTGCATCCTTCGTAGTCTTCAATATGAACTAGACAGATATTCTCTTGAAATTTTATGCTTTTTCTTCATACGACCAATTCCGGAGTATGGTAATGTTGCATTTAGTTATTATTAAGGTGAACATGAAAAAATGCCTGAAATGTGCAGCTGCGCAGCCGCTCGCGCAGCAACTGGTGCAGGTCGTTTTACCAGTCATGCGCAAACTTTATAACGGAAGTGAATGGGACACATTAGGCTGCCAGAAGGGAAAATAAAAAACTAGTCATTTTGTATAAAATAGTAAACAAAATTGCACCTCAGTACCTCCAAAATCTGTTCCTCCAAACAGTTCATGATAGATCTAAATATAATGTTCACTCGCATTCAAAATTAGCTGTAGTACATGCACGTACAGTTTATTTCAGCGAATCTTGGTTCCCATCTGCTGTCAAGCTGTGGGACAAGCTGCCAGTTGCAACCACAGGCGCTTGTAACGTTCAGTCAGTCAAGCTTCCGTGCTAATATACGCCGGGGGTGGGGTGGGGTGGGGTAAAGAGGGTGAATTTGTTTGAATTTGGCCCTGGAATGTCGGACCTTTAGCCCGAAATGGATTTTGTGGGACATCTGCGACAATTATAGGCGTGTTGCTTTGAATAAATGTGGATTTTAATGGTATATCTGTGTGATATACCTGTAGAAAATAGTTTTGGAATAAATTGGTGAGTTACAGCTTGTTGGTGTGTACAGAAACGGAGTAATCATGGCAAACGTGAAGCGGGATGGGGGTCCAGATGTGAGCTTCGTTTCAAACCTTTCTATGTGGGAGCTCCATGTGTAGACGTTATGGTTTTAGGCCCATCCGCCACCATCGTATCAGCACAAACAACTGACTGCACAGATGATTACACAATATTTTATTGCAGATATGGCCCTTTTTGGGTCACTGAACGCATAGATGTTCTGGGTCCAACCCCCCCCCCCCGCGTATATTAGCACGAAAGCTTGACTGACTGAACGTTACGAGCGCGTGTGGTGGTTGCAACAAGGAAAGGTGAATCTATCGAGGGATCCAAGTCTAAGTTACAAAGTAAAAAATAAATGAATATATATTCGTTTACATTGGTGACAGGAAAGAAAATATAGTAGTTACTCAGTTGTGTATGAAATCCAGTATTTGAAATACAGACATATTTAAAATTCTAGGGGTAGCATCTCCATCTTGTACTTGTGGTTTTAGCAATGTAGATGTCTTTCACTATTTTCTAGAATGCCCATTGTATACAGCTCAACGAAACGATTTCTAAAACATAGTTAGTTACTCCTGATATTTGTTTTACTGTTAGAACATCACTCTATGGGCCAGAACGGTGTCAAAATACTGTAAAAACCGCAATTTATGAAGCTATTATAAAGTTTATACAAGATACGAATCGTTTCTCTCAGCAGGTATTATATATTATCTTGACACGCTGGCAAAATGGGAACCACACGACCACAACTCATGTATGCTTACTCTCAGCCAAGGCCATGTGTTGTCACCCTTCTATATGTGCGTGCTTGCCAAGTCTTGTCCTATATGATGCGTCTACTTTCTTTTTTCATTGTACTTTTTTCATTTTTTGCAAGAGAGGCTAATAAAATTATAGGCAGTGCCTTTTCCCAATTGCTATCGGAAATAAAGATATGTTTAAACTTAAACATGTACAATCCATTTTTTTTACCGATACCGACATATCGGTATCAGCAGAGTTCAACGAGTCCGATACCGAGAAACGTTCGGATTCGGTTTATAGGGAAAAAAACAAAGACGCAAACGCAGCTTGATATGTGTTTTGAAAAACTTCATATGACACACAGAGAAAACCATGCATTAGGGTTAGGTCAGCAAAGCTTAGTATAGTATATGTATATTTAGTATATGTTGCTTTATTGTGCCCGTGTCACCACCTGGGAGAGCAGGAGGTCACGTGATGACCTGCCAAACCTTGTCGCTGCCGTGAAAATAAAGCACAGTGTGAGGACGTTGCATACCAGATCCGAACGTCAGAAGCTTATCCAAACCGATCCCGAACCGATCCTGAATCCTGTGAATCGGTAATATTGGATTCGGTGGTTCGGATTCGGTCAAGATCTAGTTTAAACCAACATCGGCAGTGACGCCACCCATAGTATGCCTCGATCTCCACGTTCTGCTCTCTTTGAAACTGTATGCTTAATACTGATACCTGGAGTTCATCCCTGCCTTATCATAAAGTACATTTATTTATTGCCTTCTGGTGTACTGTTTAATATTGTTTTGTTTAAGTGCGTCTTTGTGTCGGGGGGGGGGGGGGTCCTCTAGGTTATCTTTGTAAGCTATTTGAGGAACAATGGATGCGGAGGTTCGTTGTGTGGTCCATTTGCCCCACCACTTTCTGAGTGACTATATGGGCCACATAACATATTCCGTCAATAATTGTGCCTATCATGAAATTAAAGTTCATTTTGAGGCAGTAGAATGAAAAATATGGCAAAAATGAACCAGAAAATTACAGTGTAAAACCGCGTTTACTTTCCTGAAAGTTGGTTGCTACTGTTTGCGGCAGCTTTCCTTTTAAAAGGACCGTCGTGCATGGATGTAGTACGGTCTTCACCTTATTTAGATTTAATTAATAGCAATCGTCATCTTTTCAATGCCACACTTAAAATGCCATTAAAATGTAAGAGAACACTGATCATATTGTGTCATTTTGTGCACTGCAGCGTAAGTTGTGCACTGCATAAAAATCGATTTGGTGTTTGATTTTTTTCACAGTGTTCTGACATAAAACATGCAATTTAATATGAAAAAATACGCAACGAAAAAAATCACTCAGCCTCACTTTGGACTCCCCTATCATTTTATAGGTAATCCAGTTGGAATAAACAAGTTTATAACTCTAAACACGCGTTCTCAAGCTGTAGAGAGAAAATATCAAGGTGATGAATGGCAGAATAAAATGGAGTACCAGCAATGTCTCTGTCTATAATAAATCATATGAAAATGAACTGGGTAACAATTCGGTAGATCAAAGTGACCTAGATATATAACACAGTGACCTGCTTTTATCAACAGGCACATTTACATGATAAGATCTACTAACATTTCAAAGGGCTAGCTCTGATAGTTCCTGAGATATGGTCCTGACAAAACTGTTTCATACAAAAAGACGGACGGACACACGGCCTACCCTTTACCATACCCCTTTTCCATCGTAAGCGGGGAATAACAAAACGACAGACGAGATTTAATCTGGGACACATTTATATGTAATTTGGCACAATGTCTTCAAAATTAATATAAAGTACATGTAGTTAAAACGTACCAAATTATCATGGAATTATGTGCAGAAGAAGAGCGTATTCAGATGCAGCATGTTTTCAGCTGAAGCAATAGGTATAGGCAGGATTATAGTCATTTAATTCAAATGTGTTTATTCTGGATTACCAAGTAGTACATCGAGATACTGAATTGCAAATATGCATGTATCCATCTGGGTGACCTGTGAAGGTCGCGTATGACCGCTATCATGCAAGGCATCCATACATTGTGTCTATGGATTTTTTACTTTTAAGATAAGTCTTGTGATATTGCAGTATATTTAAATTTGTGAATGCGGTACCCCTAATTCAGGTGTGCTTTCTTTGCGCGAAAACGTGAGATAAAGTCAACTAGGAAGATAATTACGTGCAAGTACAACAATTGCGTATATCGTTTCATATTTCTCTAGATCACACTCCTTAATATAAAATGAAGAACGTTTTATATTTGTCTATATCATGCTTCTTAATAAAAAATGTCACTACCCTTGTTCAACATTATGCACGTATTATGAGGATGTCTTGTTTTTTTTGTTTACTTTATTATACCATTGCTTTTCACATCTCATTTGGGAGGAATTACTGGTCCATAAATGGACCCTTTTGGTTCTTGTTGTAGGGAGGCTTAAAGCATCAATAGCGAGTTTGACTACCGCGCTTCTTCGATCCACCTTAATTGGCATGCTGCTTGTCAGCTTGGTGATCTCATCCTGGGAAATTTGATTCCACTGGTCTGTAAGCTTCTGTGCCAGTTGGACCAAGGTGGCTGCAGGTTCTTTATACTCATCCCTGATTCAACGGCCAAACACATCCTACAAATGCTCGATGGGGGACAGGTCAGGAGAACGAGCTTGCCATGGCAACATTAGAATATCCTGTTGCTGTACATACTGCATGCTGACTCGGGCAGTGTGTGCTCAAGCGTTATTCTGTTGAAACAATAGCGCTGAATATTGTTCGATCCATTCGTCAACTATGGGTAGGAGCTCATCCACGTAGTGCTGGCCTGTTAGTGTCCCGTTCACCGTGATGAGAGCTGTTCTCCCTGTTGATGTAATTGTTTCCCACATCAAGACATTGCCTCCTCCGTAGCCGTCATGTTCAACCATACATCCTTCCATTAACCTCTCGGAAGGCATTCGTTGGTCCCTTATTCTTCTATCGTGGAAATACAAGCAGAATCGAGATTCATCTGACCACATCACGCTGCTCCATTGATTTCTGGACCAGGCTGCATGCTCCTCACACCACTGGACCCGTCGTGTTTTGTGTGCAGGACTGAGAGGGATGGTATGCCCTCAGTTTGGCCGACACTAGTCTCTTGATAATGGTACACCACATTGCTCTGATGTTGCAGACCCGGCGCCACTGCTGACGATACCTTTCGGTGGAAAGAAACCTGAGCCTCTTCACATACTGGATCAAGTAACGGTTATCTGTCCCATCCAGCATAGTCTTTGGCGTCCAGATCCAGCCTTCTCCTTGCATCCTCTGGTTTCCTGGAAATGGTCCCACCACCTATGAACAGATGGCGTGGAGCACCCCATTATCATGGCAACCTCCCGCTGCGAAAGGTCAGCCTTCAACATCCCTATAATTCCGCGCCTGTCAAATTCAGACAGTTGTGATTGACCAGTACACCATGGCATTGTGGATTGACATCGATCCTGGTGGTGCCATGGCCCCTTATAAAGTCAACAGGCACCCCCATACCAGAAACACTTTTCGCACCTTTCCGGTTGTTGTCTTGTTTTCAGGACATTTTTTGTGTGTGACTGCTCATGCATGCCCTAAACTATCTTGTTGATGTTACAAAATATTTTATGCGACACCCATATTTTCGCCATAAAGGCATATTTGGAGCGACCCCCGTAAAACAATGGGGGTGGCATCTTGTCCCCCCTCCCAGCAGTATAGATTTCCCCTTGTTATTGTATTATAATTATGTATGTCGGTATTTTATCATACTGGAAAACATTAAAATTTGTCATTAGTGAATTTGTAATGAAATTGTGAAAGCTGTAACTTATATAAATGATTGGGTTTTAGAAAGTTTATTTCTTTAAATATTGGATTTATTGTGCTCTAAAGTAACTATTGGTTGTTGTACTTTAAATCGTTTTTAAAGATATTTTACTTATTTGAGGGGAAAAAAGAAAAAAAAGGAAAGCTGGTTGGGCTCGGGTCCCTTGAGACAAAATTCACAAAAAGATATTGTCTGAGGAAAAATCTCCAAAAGGTAACTGTTATTTCTGATGAATATCTCGGAGACTCCTCTCCCTCCTCCTCCTCCTCCTCCTCCCAAATGCGGGATGAAACAGCTCCCCGGCTTTTCACCAAACATTAGAGGCTCCTCAGCGTCCCCAAGGGAATATTTGATACCATTTCGCCACTTTAAATGGGGACCTTGGAAAAGAAGCCAAAAGGTTTTTTCTCGGAAATTTCACTATACTTGATTAATGACACAGGAAGTGCGGCAGATAAATAAAACATCTGTTCTAAGTGCATAGAATCTGCACAAAAGACTCACGGAGGACAAGTGGTGTGTGGCCCTGCAGAACATATGGCGGTTTAAGTATGTACTTCGGCTCTTCTGGTGTGACGTGAAAACAGGACATACGTATCTGCTACGACCTCATCGCATCTTCTTGTCGCGAGGCGTCTGTGTTCGATTCGAAACATTATGGCTTGAGACTGACTTAAAGCAGACGCCACTTCTGAGGCCATCTGGAGGGTTTAGTGGAACAGAAACAAAATTTGCAAGGCGTGCAGTACCGTTGCGGTTTGCTAAGTCTTATCATTTCTAAGTAGTATTATTGCAGCGGTTTTCTTAACCATGGTTGTGCCAGCGTTTTTTCAAAACATTTGTTGGTAATATAGAAAAAAAAAATCATATAACGGGAGACAGCTTGGAGATACCCAGGTATCTGTATGACTATATATAACACTGATACCGTTCCATAGCATCCAGTGGCCCTATTTACAAAGAATTTTGATCTGACACCAAATTTATGACCAAAAGTAAAATAAACTTGTTTGATCCAAAATCATTTATTCTTAGGTCTAATGGCATATTCTCAATTCTGATATTAACCGATCTATGTTTTTGTGACTCTCGTGCAAAAAGCATGGATAGCATTTCAGGATTATTGCTTAATCCTGATTTGATCCCGATTTTGATGCAGATTTAGAGATAAAGTACTGGATCAAAGTAAGATCAATTTTAAAAAATGGAAATGTTTATCTGAAAGTCCACATTACAGCCAAGAACATAAATTGGTTAATCCTGCAAGTTCGAATCAAATATTAGGCCAAGGTTGAAGTGATTCGGGCTAAAATCACATCAATGTTAATTTTTGAATAAAATCAGGATTAAACCAAATTCTTTGTGAATACGCTCACAGAAATCTGTAAGCCAAGACACACACACACACACACGTTTCAGAAAAAAGGGAGGGGGTTAGGGTATTTCCATACTAGAGCATTCTATTTCCAGTACCAGCGAACTGGCACTGGCAACTCTATCTTTTTTATGCCATTCTTGAAAAGTTGTTTTGTGTACTCTGAACTGCAAAAATATTACTGTCAGCATATCCTCCCCCCCAAAAAAAAAGATGAAAATAAAGACCCATAATGGCGACATCATCTATAAGGAAGTTTAGTTGATAGATATTCATTCATAATTACTGTGGATTCATTCGACCATTTTCATCCCGTACAATGTTGTCCTTGGATGTAGAGGCCTATTTGATAGCCACAGAAGAGATCAAAGTCGCGCGTCTATTCAATTGAACAAACATCTCAATGTTCTTGTTGATATGTAGCCTTAGTGTAACACACGTTCCTGTTGATATGTGCCCTGAGTGAAACAGAACCTAACCGACATATTTCAATCGATACTGTCATACAGGCCTAGTTATAACTTGGCGCAAATTGGACACAAGTGGGAACCAGTTGCCCAACCTCCACAAAGGAAAGATATTCAGTTAGGACATACCGTCCCGATTGGTCTTATCCATAATTTCTGTTAAAATATTTTGTGGTAATGAGAGATTAGGTTAAAGTATTGATGCAAACGACATCCAACACATGGAAAATTATGCTTCTTTTTGGCATGAAATTTTGAACTCAATTGAAAGCACACCGATCGACTGAGCTGAGCTGATTTCGCCGTCCCCCTTCCGCCCGCCCTGGTCCTGTCGACCCGCTGGGTCTGCACAGACACAACTCATTAACAAGAAGATAAATGCATATCCCAACTCAAAAGGCTCTTTCTGTTACTTGCAGATTGAAAGCAAAATCCAACATGTGAACAAAGAAAATACTCCACCCACCTGCAACTTTATAGGATTTCAGTGTTTCCCCTGATAAAAAATTGAATTTTTGGCATCTGGTATGAAGGTTTCTACTTCCTTACTATTTACTATTTTTGGATAAATGATCCTGCAATATTCTCTCAAAACAGTTTTCGCACTCTTAGCTTGCAGCCTGTATGTATTACGTTAATAGATTAATTTCTCTCTGGCATATAAATTCGTCCTTAATTTAGATATTACTTGCAGACGTGAACATCTACCACATACAGTTTGATATATATTTAAAATTTCCACCATAAATATCTTTGTTTTTTTGTCATGTAGAATTACTTGTCAGTTGTGTTTCAATCATTGATAACGGTAATCAGCAATCCAGCTGGACTAATTCTTTTAATGCCAACTGCGACTTAAGTCGAACTGCCTCAGACAAACTACTCTCAATTATAATAAAGATTCTCTATTTATATTTCTTATAAAAAGACTTTTCATTTAACTACCAGCATGTCTATAGTTCCAGAGAATATAATGGTCTGGGTCAAAAGCTTTCCTTTGTGCGCACAGGTAAGCTGTTGACTCAGTCCAAACTTCGGCAATGAAACAGTTGAAAGGCTTGAAAGACAGACAGGCAGACATAAGTAGACAGACAGGCAGACATAGACAGACAGACAGACAGACAGACAGACAGACAGACAGATAGATAGATAGATAGATAGATAGATAGATAGATAGATAGATAGATAGATAGATAGATAGATAGATAGATAGATAGATAGATAGATAGATAGATAGATAGACAGACACATTCAGAGTTTACAAAATAATGAGTGCGGTAAGCACGGGATGCAATACAGATTTTATCTTACACATTCAATTAATTTATATCATTTTTAATAATGCTATATTAATCATACGGTTTTGACATTACATAAGTCCCATACCTATCATTTCTTTAATTGATTTATTTATTCCACAGATGCTTGTCGAGGAACAGTAACTACACGATCATCTTAAGCTTAAATAAACCCCAAAGACAAGGTGGTTCCTAGAAGCAAACGATTAGGTTGTTGACTGAAACATTTATATCGTCTGAAAAATAGATAATTCGAATGGTGCAAAAAACCTTGATCAATGCCAGTTGTTCATTTTCATGTGCTTTAACTGAAGATCCTGTTCGATTTTGGACAAAATATTGCTCATTTTAGACAATATACCTGTGAAAGTGTTTTCTGCGTCGTGTTTTTGTTTATTTAGAAGTGTGCCCATTAAAATGTGTGTATTGCAACAGGTCGACTTGGAAATTTCATGGTTTTTTTGGGGGGGGGGGCTTTTTTCCCAAGTCCTTTTCTTTTTTAATCTTGGTCACCCTTTGGGCAAATTAACAGCAAGAGGTGATGCCCCCTACTCCAACATCAATTGCCGTACAGTGTAACAAGTGACATGGCCCCAATGCCAGTCACACATACTCCTTGGCCGGTGGCCTATCTATCTATCTATCTATCTATCTATCTATCTATCTATCTATCTATCTATCTATCTATCTATCTATCTATCTATCTATCTGTCTGTCTATCTGTCTGTCTGTCTGTCTGTCTGTCTGTCTATCTAGACAGATAGTGTATTTCGGTGTTGAGAGAACCCATTATATCAACAAACACCATACACGAGAGGGGTTTACAAAATAAATAAATGTTAAAAAAGCTCTTTTGCGTCTGTCATGAACCTCAGCCATACAGTGACTCATAAAAGACAATTATGTACATAAACGTGTACATACGTAAACCGTTTATGTCCTTAAGAATTAGTTTTTAGCTTTGGCACAACATCCAGACAATCAACGTCTGAATTCCCGAATGAAGGCATCAATGATGAGGTTTAAACATATCTTATTTAATTAGTTATGCCATAAATTTACAGCAAGTAACCTCCTGTCCGTGGAATCGTCGTCCCGTGTTGCTGTGGGGCAGGACTGATGAAGTTGAGGATGCATTCTATGACCCTCAACGTGATTAAATAGACATCTGTTGACCAGTGACAACACTTGTATGTTGAGTCGAGACCGTGGGCCACTATTTTGGCTGGTACCTTGCCCAGGTTATCGATTTCCAAAGAAATTACAGACACCCGATGGTTGATAGAGTCGAATAATGAAGACGTTGACTCCTAGATCAGTGAATGTTAACTGTGATATTTCTTTCATGGTTACAAGGCACAACCATTGTTAAAGAAAACAAAATGACGAAGCATATAAAACAAGCTAGCAAAAGAGAAGGTCGCCACATTTATAGACAGACAGAATAAAAAGGTAAAGAGTTGAAAGATAATTTGTGCAGTATTCTATTAACGATTCGAAAACAAACTGGCTATCTTAAAAAAAAGACAAAAATGACAGAAAAAAAGTCCAGCAATTTTCATTTGCAACGGCCCAAAAGGGAAGGGGAATGATAAAGCACAAGTATCGTTAAAATAAAAAAAGTCTAAATATAGCAGACAATCCTTGTTGTGTTTGGTTGAATGGTGGCACAGATCACGCAAGCTTCATAACGATTTCAGACGGAATGGAACATTTGATACGAAGCAAGCAAGTGATTATAGCTGTAAAATTGGAGAATTATTTTTTCCCGTAACATCAAATTTCAGCTCTACACTAATTGCGCTTACTTCTTATGTAAACGAAATATGATGTTTGTCAGATCTTCAGCTTGCATGCATGTATTTTCATTACTGGAAATCTGTTGGTCACCGAACAAAATTGATTTTAAAATCCTTTCACGATCAGTTGGTGAAAAGTGATAGCAAACGTTGCTTACTTTATTTTCAAACTAGGTTAGCATTTCATTTGCTTAAATAAAGATCCATTGTCAAATGTCTCTTCATTTAGTGTTGTGAAGCCAGCATCGTTTACTCTGTCCATGCAACCCAAACCCAATTCACTGGAGCGAAGTTAACGGCATTTTGCTAAATACAGTTTCAGGAATTATTCAATCAACAAGTATAGATTTTGGCATTAAGAGCAGTTTATTTAATTTGAAAGATTTACATTTGTGCCAAAAGCAGCAGGTTCATATGTGATATAGACGGAAAATAATACAGGTGTGCAACCAATATACGACTATCACCCATTCGATCATGCTGATGGCACATACCCAAAGGTATCCTACTGTCCAGGTCGATTCCGCTTCATACTTAAACTGCAACTGAATATGTTTCTAGCAGGACGTCATTAGACACAAGGGGTTCGCGCAAATACAGATGCACCTGTTCTGATTCTTTTAAGGACAAATGACAACCGATAACGATTTGTCCACAAGCAATATGTCTGCGTGTCTACACATCAGAACCAGACGCACGAGCAATGGCATTGCATCATCTTTATCTACACGAGTCAAGAAGTTATATTACGGTTGGCGGGGGGGGGGGGGGGATTCTTCTCAACTGATAGTCACAAACTTTTTTGGCCTGAAAGGCACCCCCATGTCCCCTTTGGTGTTCCAAAACAGGTGTTTATTTCAGGGGTCAGAAATTGTTTACTTTTGTGCAGCCCTAATGAGGGGAGTAGGTGTCCCAAAAATACACAACATTGCATGTGCATACTGGCCTGTACGGGATAGCTTGGCATGAAATGTTGTGTGTCACCTGATCTTTTGGGAGACAAACTCAGTAGGCCAGGTGACACATTGTTTCAAACCTGCAAAAACAGTGAATCTGTCAAAATGTAGAAATTTGTTATTAACCCATGCCTCCTTTGTCACTGCCAGGAATTTCTTCTGCAGTTTTTCCAGTTGTATCCCCGTGGATGTCTCCGTGTGAGAACAACTTTCAGTGATCAGAATGCTGGACTTCGAATTTTGCCATGAAGAACTAGTTTTCTCTCTGCTTTATTACAGAAAAAAATAGCCTATTAGTAAGCCGCCAACAGGATTCGAACCCCCACTAATCATTTCCACAGACTGAAACGACTACACTTCGCGGTCGGCATTTATAATGCAGGCTCCCCGAATATGCCCTTATAACGCGTGGTATCTCCTATTCATAGAGCAATGCGGGGATGCCATAGGTCACCTACAGGCTGGTAGAACTTGCATGAACTTGCAAGACTTTTGACAGAAGAGTGGAATGCAATTCCACAGGTCGCAGTCAAGAGACCTGTGCATAGCATTAGCAAGCGTGTACATGAAGTGATTTCCAACCACGGAGGACACACTCACTATTAAGCGAGTCCATCTCATGATGTTTATCACTGAAACAAAGGTATACACTGAATCATCTCAACACCATTCACATGCATAACCTTGTATGTGCAATGTAGTGCCATTTTAGGGACAATGGCTACCCTCATTAGGGCTGCACAAAGGTAAAAAATTCCTGACCACTGAAGTAATCACCTGTTTTGGAACTCGAGAGGACACATAGAGCTGCCTTTCAGGCCAACAAATTCTGTCACTATGAGTTGGGAATAATTTTCAGGCCCCCAAGAACTGCTAATGTAAGTTTTTTGATGAGTATATAATATACTTCAAGTTTCAGTCAGGGACAGAATATTTGTTTGATTTTAACAAGCATTCCGGTTTCATGGTCACTGATGATTTCGACTCCATCCTCCAGACTCGGTGAGCCAAAACATGATGTCCAGGTATTTGTGCGCGGCTCCAGTGGGCACCAAGAAGGCTCTGACAATTACCATAACCAAAGTTGTCAAATGAACCTGTGTGCCATGTTACAAGTAGCTGGAGACCATACATATACATTTATTTATACTTGATGGCGACTTCTTAAATCTACCGCCGGTTTATAATAGGGCTTCCAATGCATTAAGCTGTCATAAAGTGAATTCTACCTTAGACTTTGTATTGTCTTAAGAGGAATGACGTAAGAGATGTATGCTACTCTAGTGGTTTGGTGCGGTCTGTAATATGACAGTGATGATCACTAGATAGCAATTGAAAAGTACATCTTGCACAAGGGTCAACCAAAGTGAGCATCTTAATATTCCTTCACCTAGTTTGTCTGTGTTATGTCACTTTTCGGTTTGCAACTTTTTCAGTTACTGCAACAAACATGCAAACCCATTTTAAAATTTGCTGTGTTTCTGTATTGCCGGACATCATTGTTAAATGACGTCATGATCAAGGGATACTTCTCGGGAGGTCCAACACGAGAACTTTGCTTCTTTTTCCATCGACACACGGCGCTACATGTCCTGTACGGTGGGAACAAAAATCTTTCCAATATTGGACAGTGCGGCTCTTGCCCTCCTCACCTCGCGCACGCCCCAGCATTACCGCTCACGCACAATTTCACTCGGTTTCAACTTATTTCGGACGAAACAAAGTGGTGAAAGGACTTTCCAAGTCCAATTCTATTGTGTGTAAATGAAATTAGCTTTGTTATTTTTTTTAGTTATAAATCATGACTTTGGTAAAGAGACAAATAAAATGAATATGTTTAAGACAAGAAGAGTTTGCATGCTCAGGGAACATTGATGCACGGGCCTTATACATCCGGAGACTTTTTACAGTGGAAACTCCGTCTTTTCTTCAGTTTGATAAGGGAGCTACATCTCACATATTTGCATACATACGGAAGACTCACTAGGACCATTCGCGCTCACTTTTGACGGCTTGGACACTGCTTTAAGTGTAAGCGGAAAATGTTCATCACTCGATATTCCCATATTATCGTCCACTATTTCCCGCGGACGATCTTTATAATTATCCCGTGAGTGGCTGACGTAGATGAGACATTTTGAAGCATTGGGGCGCCCGTGTGTTTTATTAGCCTTCTCAAGCAAGACACTCATATTTCCATGCCTTATTGTCATTGGACTCTCTTGATTTGTCAGGCTTTCTTTTCAAAATTTTGTTAGCTACCAGTGACAACGCTCAGGAATCTCGTTACTCCGTGTCACTACATGAATTTTAAGATCAACTGTCACAGATTTGAACGTCCTCTTGGCTCCCAGGGGATACATTCATATTGTTTTACATGTCAACAGCTGTCTAATTTCAACGTCAGCAGCTGTTACTACTTTGTTTGAACTCATCTAATGTGCTGTGTCAACTGATCTTTACTAAATTTGGATTGCAAGACGACTATACCTTTTTTACCTTGTATTGATGTTACCTCGAGCTTCACCTACTGCCAAGATGAACAGGGACCGACTGTGGACCAAATTAAACTGCGTTTTCCTGACCAAGCAAGACAATGCAATTCATTGAAGCCTGTCATTGTTTATTTTGCTGGCTGCCTGTTACCTCCCACTTGTGTTTATGGCTCTGACTTGGACTATGCACGCCTTTGTTCACCTATCCATGGACCAGATTCAATCATCACTACCGGGCCTTTGGATGCTATCAAGTAACTCTCCACAACGATACATGCCATTAACATATTACTGGCAACTGGACCAAAACATTGTGTATCCAAATGCAACTTTTCAACGATGCTTCTTAGTATTGCTGGTGACATACAGGTGTGCACCCAGCCTGGACTTCAGTGTGACTTTTGTGACTGGTGGACACATGCCAGGTGTGAATCAATATCTAAACATGATTATGATTTGCTAAAAACTGCTACAGCATCTTGGTACCGTACTGTTCTAAATGCATTTTTAAAAATTTATCTTTTCATGACTCCAGTCCCATTTGTTTCTGACATTTCTACGGATGATTTTCGGAACCCTGTGCACGGTGACACATGTATACATGAAGACACTCATGCTCAACTTAAGTTTATAAAGGGTATCAAATTTGCTCACCTTAATGTCTGTAGTCTTATTTCTAAACCTGACTTCTTGAGAATTATGCTTTCTCCTAAAACCATTGATGTCATGGTCATTTCAGAGTCATGGCTAAATGACTCGGTCACTGAGGCTGAACTACACATTCATGGTTTTAACCTGGACCGTTTTGACCGAATTCATAGACGTTCTGGTGGGATAGCTATGTATATTAGTGATTGATTTTCCCATGACAGATTGCTGATTCCAGAGGACCCAAGACCACGGCGTGAACCTGCGACAGACCCTGTGGCCGTATTCATAACATCGAACTAAGTGGAAAATTCAACTAAGTTTAAAATTGCACTGGAACTAGGGTAACACTTGACACACTATTCCGCTGTTTTTTTCTTCGACATGTATGTCCATTTTGAATAAACTCATAATGAAAGTCTTGAAAACTTTTATACTAAACTAATTAGCATCTTCGCTAGAAGAATGTGCACGATTTACTGTATTTTCTATGCACAAAATGCAAAATGAGTGTTACCCTAGTTAAAGTTCAGTTTTTGATCTTAGTTTGAATTCTAAACTTAGTTTGTTTAATGAATACGGCCACTGGTCTTGAAGCTCTCAAGGCCAAATTAAAGATATCCAAGACACGTCCAATTTACATATGTGGACTCTATAGACTACCTAGTAGCTGGGTTCCAGATGAGGTGTTTAACTCCAGGCTCAGATTGATTCTTTATGCACGGATGGAAATGAAATTCACACTTTAGGCGACTTTAATATTGACTATGGTTCCATGTGTGATGCTTCAAAGAATCATGTTACTAGGTTTATCAGTTCAGACAGTTTACTCAGCTTAAAAAGAAACCTATTAGGATAACTAAATACTGTAGATCACATTACATACAAGTAGACCCAACATGGCTTTGAACTCTGCTGTGATTCTCGGTGGGCTTAATGATTATGGCCTGTATTCAGAGAGGGGTTTAGACCCAAAGAAAAAGTTAAAATCATACAGGTTAGAACTCACCATCATTTTGACACCTTTCATGTTCAAGCCGATTTAGAGCAGTGTGATTGGTCCAGCATTGATTGTCACCCAAATCCAACTTCTGCTTGGAAAAGTTTTCAAGTCATTTTTCTTTCTACATGTAAAAAACATGCCTACCATGTTAATAGTAAGATACGAGATAATGAGCCACCTTGAATCACTGAGCAGTTCAGGTCACTCTGTAATGACAGAGGCTACTTTAGATCAAAAGCTGAAAGTTCAGGTTCGCCAGCTGACTAGGCTAAAAGATTCGGAAATCTAACTTATAACCTTACCTCGCAGCTGAAGAAAGACTGTCAACCAATCAATTAAAGCAAATCGGAAGAATTACAGGGACCTGTGGAAGGCTATAGGAACAAATATTCCTTCCACAGCTCCTTGGGGTCCAACTAAACTCAGTAATAGTGATAACGAGGCAAACGACCTGTCAGACATGGCAAACTTATTAACGAATTTTCGTTGGCATTTATGACTGGCTGCCCAAAAAGATCCCAATTACTGAGCATAAGAATCTTCCAAGAAGAACCACGGCAGCCTCCCCCTCCCCCCACATCACCTCTAACTCTATTAAAACCCTTTTTCTGCACCTGTGTAATGCAAAACAACTGGCCTTGATACTGTTAGTACAGGTCTACTTAAAGACCGAGTTACAAAATTTTCTCCCCCATACCCATATTTTAACTCGTCCCTCCCATCAGGAACTGATCTGGATGAGTGGGAGCCAGCCAGAATTACCCCTATTTTTAAAGATGGCAGTGAGACTGATGTAAAATAGTTTTGACTCATTTCTGTAGTTCTACTCACACTTAAAGGACTCCAGAGAGCAGTACATGACCAATTTTACTCATTCTTACTGAACACAACCTTATGATAAAAAGCCAATAAGGTTTTAGGAAACAGCCCTACTCCACCACTGTCGTGCTGCACTGCCTGGATGAGATGCAGCTTGACATTCATGGTGGGAAGTGCTGTGGTGTATTTTTCTTAGATCTCAAAAAGGTTTTTGACACTGTGGATATCCATCTTCTTGAGAAGCTGGGGAGCCACAGTGTCTGAGGTAATGAACTCCAATAGTTTGCCTCATATCTTGAGAACAGACAGCAGAGGACCCTTGTAAATAACACACTGTCTACCCCAGGTTGGTCACATGTGACGTCCCCCAGGGTCTATCAATGGTCCCCTGGCGTTTTTTCTCTATATTAATGATCTGCAAAACAAGGATCAAAGGTGCAAGGTACTTCTTTACGCAGATGATACAGCATTTTATTTCTCTGCGTCTAGCCCAGATATCCTGGAAAACACACTTAATGCTGAAATGAAGAATGTACATGCATCCTCCTGTTTCAAATCTAAGAGACTGACCTTCAACAATGATAATGCAAAAGTCATGCTTATTGGCTCTGCAAAAACACGTGTTGATACTGTCCCTCCTCTGAATATTTCTAGCGACAATACTTTGATTGAGGAAATTTCTTCCATTAACTACCTGGATATTTGGCTTGACAGTGCACTGGCCTTGTCCCAACACACTGATTACATAAGTAAAAAGGCCAGTGCCAGACTGGCCATTCTTGGAAGAACCAGGAAATACATTTCAATGAGACCTGCAATGACGCTGTATAAGTCCCTCGTGATGCCATATTTTGATTGTTGTGATATCGTCTTAGATACCTGTTCTTGTCAGCCTAAGTACAGATTGTTAACACTACTAAACCGTGCCTTCCGTGTAATCAAAGAGGCATACACGAAAGGAGAGTCCACTCCCACTTCAGCCAAAAGCAACATGTGTATCTTTAAAGAAACCAATTAATTTCCTCTGTGCGGTCTCTTCAAAGTGACCTGACTACTGCAATCTAATTAGGAGCGCGGCTGATCATGCCTTCAATACATATCTCGTAGGACATGCGTGGTGACTGGGAAAGAGGCCTGCAAAGCATTCAGCTGTGCAGCCCAAATTCACCAAAAGAGAGTGCGAATCGTACATGCGCATTGCTTCTAAAAACCCAACCTTATTTGCACGTTCGTTTACATTGAAGTTTGGAAGAATACTAGCTACAAAAGCGACCAAACTCACCACAATCGGACAAAAATTTCAGGAGTTGTAGCATTTCTGCTTTGTCTTCCAGTAAGTTTGTGCATTGAAAGATATGTTTTCCCGACAAATTCCACTTTTTTTTTCGCTCAACGTGCATGAGTTTTGAATCTTTATGCAGAAACATGCATGGATAACAATTTAAACCACATGCTTAAAACCCATGCACATTGAGCAGAAAGTTAAGGTAAATAGGGAATTTGTGTGCGATATATGGTAGGAATGAATGGTGTCCTACGTACTAAAAGGTACCCAATTGTCGCTTGAGAGAGTCGTCATGAACACGGTAGTATAATAATTATCAGTGAATTACAAGATCCTCGCAAAGGGTGGAATTTCCAAAAACCACTGCAAAAAAGTTCAAGAAAAATATCTAGTTCGAAGGAAAAAAACGATTAACTATCATTTATGCTCAAATATATGTACAGGCAGTGATAGCTAGGAGTTTACTCTCATTCTATTCAGTGATGTGTACAGATTATCCTGAATTTTCTGTGTCCGATTGCCTGACCCTATTTCTTATTTTCAATTGGCAGCTGAGCATGAATTTTGTAATATCTTTTCTCTCCCTTTGACCCGACAATAGAAAAATTAGATATAAATAAACTCAACCCCAAAAATGTCTCTGCTTTTATAATTTGATATATGTTTCATAATTGGCTAGTTTTCTGACAAGTATTGACATGTATGTGTAGAATAATCCCTAGGGTGTAACATGTGTCGAGACCAGCAAATTCAAAGTGCATGCTTGACTGCATATGTGCTTAATGTGAGACAAAGTCAGAAACTACACTTTACAAAAAGGCTATTTTGAATGGGGTGGTTTCAGTGAGGTATCCTGTCCTTGTTTGGGCACAGTGGGTCATTGTTTTAGTGAACTTTACCTGTGTAATATGGACAGAAACTGGGCTAAGCATTGTTATAAAGGCATAGGGACCCAGGGTTGGGTATGGAATTGTCCATCAGTGGTCAAGACACCCTGAAGTGGACAGGGCAAGAGTCATAGGCTGTATTGAACCAAGATAGAGTTGCATGTCGGTGGCGTGGGTCATGAGTGTAAACCACTAGACCATCAATACGTTGCTACAAAAATTCAGGCAAACTAATGCTGTTTGGGATCTGCCAAGACGAGGACGGCCTAAGGTGACCAGCAGACAACAAGATCAGTTTGTTGTAAATTTGACATTAAGAAGCAGGACAGGCACTGCTACAGACCTGCAGCAACAGTTGCATACAGCCTATCCTTATCAGAGGCGCATCTCTGCCGAGATGATACCGGCAGTTTACATGCTGCTGGCTTGAAGTCGAGGGCCATGGTTAAAAATCAGATGCTAACCACTCGCCATAAAGTAGCCAGATTAGAATGGGCAAGACAGCACATCCATACAATACAAGTGAGATGGGGCAAAGTTTTGTTCATTGATGAATGTCATTTTGCCCTTCACAGTAATGATGGACGAATCCGGGCCTGGAGAAGACCAGGGGAGAGACATGCCCCATGCTGTGTGCAGCCCACAGTTGCCTTTGGAGGTGGCAGCATCATGACCTGGGCGGGGATCTCAGAAAATAAGAAGACAGACTTGTCATCCTGACTGATACCATGACTGCCAGACGTGATGTCACAGAGATCCTGCAAGTGCATGTTGTGCCATATGCTGGTGCCATTGGCGAAAATTTTATACTCATGCAGGACAATGCAAGGCCTTATATTGCGGCTGAAGTTAGTGAATTATTGGCCAGGGAAGGTGTGGAGGCTATGGATTGGCCAGGTTGCTCCCCCGACCATAATCCTTTTGAACACCGATGGAGCCATATCAAGCGAAATGTATATGAGAGGATGGGTCCTGAGTCAAACTTTGACGACCTAAGACGCTATCTTTTGGAGAAGTGGGACAATATACCCCAATGAATGATCAGAAAATTGATCCACAGCATGAAAAAGCACTGCCAGCAGTGTGTCAACAACCACGGTGGATACACATCCTATTGACCGAAAGTCAACCATATACAGTCATGAAGTCATCAGACATTCCACTGACCAGTTTAATTCTTTCCTTCCTGTAAAAATGTGACATTTAAAACTTAAGCACAGTCTGTGATACCCAATACAGTGTCCCATTCAGTTCACATTGAATGCTTTTGTGATATGGACAATCTTGTGCACCTGTGATACAGACTTTGTTTGTTTTCAAGTGTTGTGAAATGATGCGTAGATTCATTTGTTCTGTGCTAGTGTCCGAAATAAAATCTAAGGCATGTACCGGATATAAAATAAATGAAATATTGCCAAAACATATGATTATTTGTTTTTTATGTGGACTTTTCTAAGCGGAGACTAATTTTTTGGTTGAGTTCATATACGAGTCAATTCGGACTGACCTAGTATTACATGTCTAATATATACTGCTAGATTTGTTTTACATTCTTCGTCTTTTACTTTAGAAGTGAACATTTTAAGAAGGATTCAGATCTGTAGTATGGTCTGGATAACATGATTTTAAAGGGGCGGGGGGCAAATAGACAATTCACAAATAACACTTTCTTTATAGCTCATTGTATACGAAGACAGTCTAGTGTCCAATACTTTCTTCCTCATCCAATATTCATACTCCATTCCTCCAGGCAGGCTACTCGTATAGCTTCCTTGACCCACAATTCTATCTGTTTGAATGTATAATATAGGCATCAAAGACGTTTCTGCCTTCTCAAACATATAAACTCATCTTGACTGCATAATTAAGACAACAAACACCAATTTCTTTCTTCTCTTATCTTCTTGAAAGTATAATAAAGGAAATAAAGCCTAATACTTTCTTCTTTCATAAAATCTCATCGAATGCGTAATAAAGGCAACAGATTTACTTTTACTTGTATAAGATCTTCTTGAATGTAAAACAAAGGCGAAAAAATGTGTAGAAAATATTAATAAAGTTTTAAGTGCTGCCGGGACTTGTGATGATATTCTACAAGTCTTCTAATTGGCTGTTCAGTGAGATAGATGGGCACATGTCTGTAATGGGCGGACTTAATAAGAACATCAGTCATCATTGGTATTTTTACACAATTTACACATGATTCAAGCAAAATATAGTTTTTCACAATATTCATACAATATTATCACGAGACTTTTCAATATAAATGGACAAAAATATTTTTATATAAACTTATCTGCTTCTCTACTTAAATATATAGACAGTTGCAAATTCCACGAGAACAAAAAGGAAACTTTTTTCATATAGATGAATTTATATATTTCCCTCACATAGCAGTGTCCCAGTGAAGGAGACCAATAAACATGGAAAGTACATGTCAAATTAAGCAAGTGTTCCCAAATGTATAGCCTGCCCTGCTTATACTTAGGCCATGTTAGACTTTTAACGTTTGATACAACACATGAATAAAATTGATATTTTCTGTAATAGGCACCAGAAGCTGAAGTACCATCATGGATCCTGCACAATGCAGATTGTGTGGGGTACCTAGGGCATTACCAAAGGACAGAAGTGCCATTTCCAAGTTTGACTACGGTGATGATATTCTACAAGAAACTGGCAAGTTTTAGGCTCAGAATATGAACATTCTTCAAACAACAACAACAGAAAATATTCGATATCGCTAACAAATACTTTATTTTGAAATTAAGGGTTATAATTCCATCAAAAATGTTCAAAACAGAAATATAATGTTTGAAAAATATGTTTTTTTTTCAATTGTTTCTGTTACATTGGACAAATCAGTTTAAATGAATTTACACATTTGCATGTTACAGGGGTTGATGTCCTCCTGGAGCTGCTGCACCAGTCACCATTTGCGGCCCATGCAAACAGAAATTAATAAGATCAAAGGAACTACGCCACAAGGAGATCGAAGGTGAAGTGTGCTGAACAATACTATATCTTAATAGAGAAAAATAGCAAGAAATGAAACGAAAATCATTTCCTGACTTCTTAAAAAAGGTAAAGGCAATAGCTATGGACAAAGGCTTTGTGGAGTGAACTGACGCCTAAAATATTATATCTTGACAGGTGAAGTGCAAAAGAAGCAGGCAGTGCACAGTGACTTTAACAGGAAAGATTTATACAAGTTCATATTGTGTCCCTAATTTTGCCCAATATGGGAATATATCCGTGACATAATTGTACCAAGCAGTTGTCACAACTGCTTGGTAAACTAAAGTCCACATCAGTTTGTCCAGGGCACACTGAGTATCCTGAAATAATTGCTAAAGTTGTTCAACTAGGGAAAAACAGTTATACAATGTTGCAGAAACAGCCCTTGCAGGCTTCGTTCATGATGGTGCAATAAGGAACATATAGTGTGCCCTTTTCATAAACGAGCAAATGTGTATCAACTGATGGCAGTTCAGGTCAAATTTGAGGGCCAGGAAGTCTAATGTGAAAAGAAGTACCAGTGACAGTCAGCATAAAACTGTTGCCACATGTATTTTTTCTATTAAACAACAGTAAGAAGAAGGATGAGCCTGCATAATCTCAGATCAAAAGTTCATAATTTGCAGCAACATGTGAAGAGCCTTTAGGAAAAAGTCAAATATGTGCTGGACAAAGACGTTGTTGGGGTAACAGAGTCACAACATGCTATGTTGCAAGGAAGTAATGACTGACAACACCAAATTGATTCAGACCCCGTGGAGAAAAAAATCATGCCAAATGCTACTATGGGAGGACGAAATCCAGAGAAAAAAGGTTAAAAATGAACATGGCATGAGAGGGCACCTACCAGTCATTTGCTTGTCCAGTTCTTTGTTTGCTGAGAGCACCACAGCCTATAGACAGTTTCTCCTAAGTGGGTTCTTGAGCCTACCAAGAAAAAACTAACTTAAAAGCATACGATATTCACAGAGACAAGTCAATTTGGGGGTCAATCGAGATGTTCTGAAGCTTCTTGTGGAAGAAGTGAACATTGCAAACCTGAAAGACTTTGAGAAAAATGTTGTGATTGTGCGGGATGAAATGCAGGTAAAATTTAGTTCTTTCCTGCAGATGTTAACTGGAAAAATTATAGAACTTTAATGTCTCGACTCTGTAAGTGAAGAACCTCTCAATCAATATCTCAGATTCAATTGTAGAGACTCAATCAGAGGTGGCAACACATGTAATTGTGTTTATGTGAGCAGGGTATACCATTTAATGGTATCCATGTAATTATTTTATGGCCGAAAACGTTTGGGATGCAGTGCGGTTGGCAGCACATGCCATGGAAGATCCGGGACAGAAAGTCATAGTTGGGACTTGTGATGATGTTACAAACCAAATCAAAAGTTTCCTCGTATTAATCCAAAAGGAAACGATGCGACCCAGGCTACATATACTACTCCCAGTCACCATGACAGGTAAAGAAATACGTATATTATACTTGTGAGGTGCCACGCTAGGTGAAAACTGTCTGGAATAACGTGGGGGAATTTTCATGGACACAATAAACCAAAGTCTGACCAATTGGTGTGCTTAAAGGAAGAGTATATCCATCTGTCTGCACAACGGGGGTATGATTGGTAGCTCAAGTGTTGAGTAAAAGCATGGCCAATGCAATAAGAATATGTGCCAGACCAGAAATGGTCCATCATCATCATCTTCCTGGAAATGTGTCATATATGGTTTGACCGCTTGAATGGTCGGTTTTATTTAGAAGTAAACTCAAAGATGACCTGAGGCCGTACAAAGACCCAGAGGATCTTCTTTTTACCTGGTTGGAAACAAAGTTTTTTTTGATGACTAGACCAGCAAAAATTGGAGGTCCAGGCCATTCCAGGCTTAACCAAGTCACTGAGAAATAGGCCTCACTGCCATACCAAACTATGGAGGGTCTAGAAATATCCACAAGATCTTTTGTAAAGCTTGTTCCTGAAATTTTGTCTATGGGACAGGTTTTATACATTCTAGCACATAATTCAACCAGGACAAATTGGAGAGTTTCTTCTCCAAATCAGGGATACGTGTTGGTAATTTGGACAATCCTACAACACAAGAAGTCAGTCAAAGATTTTTGACAATTCTTAACGATGGCAGGAAAACTGTAAATTAAACTAATGCCAACAGTGAACTGGACTATGTTCATGAAACATAAGAATTCCAATTTCAAAGAAAGAAACCAAGAATATAACTAGGAATGTTGTGTTACACATAAAATTTACATTGAGCTTCAAGCAGTGCACACATAATATTTTAAGGATTTTAGGCACGTTTTTAAGGATTTTATACAAACATTTCTTTTTTGTTTAACCACTTATCATCTTCAGTGCTTATATTTCAGGCATGAGCTATATCAAGGAGGCTGGCATCAGGCGTAACCTACTTGGCTACATGGGCCATTATTATATGACTGAAAATCTACAAAGATAGTTTTATGTGCTAGTAAAATCTGTGTCTGAAACTGTTGCTATAAAGACACAACTGTGCACTAGGATAGTGACACGTTTAGTACAAATACATTGGACATTGGATCATGCACAATCATTTTGGCACATAAATGAAGCATTTTAGTTATTTTAGACATGCTTTTAATGATTCTAGGAGTACCGTTTATTTCAGGTATGATATTAAACTCTTGGATATGGACAATTATTAAATGCCCGAAAACGTGAAAACGTCAAACTCTATTTCGTGTTTTTGCCATGCCTGTGTCTGAAACTGTTGGAATATGAACACATTGGCACACCAAGTTGCTTCACATCGCACTTTAAACATTAACTGCTTTAGCATGCACAATGGTGCAATTACAATGCATTTCAATTATTTTGGACCTGCTTTTAATTATTTTAGGCATAACCTGTATTGTAGCCTCCTTGGTGTAATACATACATACAGCTGACAGATATACCCATGTTCCCGACCTTCACTCTGTCAGCAGTATTCACACCCTATAGCAACGACGTGACCTACACTCTCAAGTATTCATGTATAAAGCAGTCAATGACCAATACCCCACTTACATTTGTTCCAAATTTACCAACCCCCCCCCCCTTTACCCACCCCCACTTCACCAGGCCTGCTACTAATGACTCGCTATCTATCCCACGAGCCAAACTTAATGCTGGTAAGAACAGGATCAGTCGAGATGCTGAACTGGGTTTTATCAGATGCCAGATTAGAGGTCAAATCAGCAGCCTCCTTCTGAGTTGCATAGCTGGGCAGTGCTTATATAAACGAAGAAGCATGGATGCATCGTGGTCCCTGCTATTTGGGAGTGTTGAGGTATAGCCATCTCCAAATGCATGTATATTTACCCGAACATATCAGGTTAAGGTATTTCTCTGAAGTTACAACATTGAATAATAGTTTGTGATGTGGTTGCGACTGGAATTGGAGAAAAACACTGATAAAATAGGACATAACTTTATTTCCTAAGACCCTGCCAAATCCTGATTTCATGCGTTTTGTATAAATTCGAATTGTATTGTATGCTGTTGCATCATTCCGTGTATAATGCTGTAAATCTGGATAGAGTAGTGGTTCAGCATCCAGCAAAGGTGAATGCTTGGTTCTTGCTACCATGGGAATGGCGGCCCTCTTGAGTAAACAGCCAACCACTGAGCCCTTGTCCCCATGTCACCATGGAAAATGACCAGCCCTGTGTTTATTCATCTCTCAGCTAAGAATTACATTAAAATTGTGTGATAAGAGATTTATCAATTACGTAAGAATCGGTACCTTTATTGGGTCCAGATTAATGGTCACTTTACAAGCATCCTGTCACCTAACACACCACTGATGATGCAGGAAATGCATCTTTAAAACACCCACCGACCAGACGCTGCTCTGGCATCTGAATTTAAAACAAAGCCAGGACTCATTAATGCTGTGACTTTATCAACAAGTGTCCATGCTTTCAAGAAAGTATAGATTGAGACTGGGGTGGGTGAAATTTCCAAGATACAAGTGGTCCAATATGAATAATGGAACAGCCAATTAATCAAAATTAATGGGGGGGGGGGGGGGGTAGGACAACTGATAAAATAATTACGTTTTTTAATAACATAGAGTATGCCAAGTTTCTTACTGATTTATGTTTTATGATGTGAAAGAAATACTTTTGACATTTTAATGCAAGTTGTACACTTTTGATCAAAACTAAAAGGGCCCTACCCCCTAAATATGGAACTTTGGAGTTCCTTTCTTTTTTGGTGGAAGGTGGACAGAGGTTTGTTCCTACCCCCCCCTTTTTTTTTATTATAGATCTGTACGTTTTAGCAGTGCATTCTAGGTGAAAATTGTCGGGAATAAACCCCATGTTGCAAAAGTGGAGCTATCGTAAACACGTGTATTATTTGGCAAGATGGCGGATTTTATAGGTTGAAATTCAAAGTCAGGTCACAAGATTATATACTTCTAATTTGGACCTAAATCTTATTGCTTGCATCAAGAAACTATTCTTGGAGTAGAATACTTTGTCATTACCTTCCTTGTACAAAATTTATCAAAATATATGTGCATGACGTGTATATATTTCGGTCAGCAATGCCTGACAGGTCAGAAATGGAATGGACATACTGGATTAATATGGCCTTATGTTTAGACCGGAATAATACTTTAATGTTATATCTAGGGAAAGATGATATATAAAGATGAGAGATCATAACACATCTTTTCTGCCGCTATTTTTGATTTCTTATTCATATGTGATACCATTTAATAACATGGCCGCCCTATTGAATTTGCCAAGCTTGGTGACGTCACAACCTAGGGCTTCGCTTGCAACCAAGGCTTTCCGTTAGCCAGCCAATTTCTTTCATGTCTCAGCATTTCGATAGTGGTGCTGTAAACAGCTGGATCTCCCTCCCACCCGAATACAGAAACGCTTCTTCCCTCGCCCTTTTTAAAGCATGGACTCGCCCTACAATAACCTAAAGATTGTTTTGCTCTGCGTCCCCACCCCCGCCCTGTAAGCCCCCAGCATCCGATGATACAGTCTTTATGGTCTAGTCATGTTAAATCTTGCTTGGTTGTTTTATATATTGTATAATTATATTTGTCATACCATATATCATTTCATTGTTTACTTTATTATATTTATGGTACACACACACACACACACACACACACATATATATATATATATATATATATATATATATATATATATATATATTCATTCAATTGTATCCTCGCCCACTCATGTATCATGTAACTCCACTGTACCATCCAGGCCCTGGCGGGAGATCAGTGCTTCGACCCTGAACCAGCAACCCTGGGAAATGAATGAATGAATGAATGGATGGATGGATGGATGGATGGATGAACGAAGGAATGAATAAATAAAAAAAAATAAAAAATAAATAAATAAATAAATAAATAAATAAATAAATAAATAAATAAATAAATAAATAAATAAATAAATTGATGTGATTAGGTTTACATATGATGGTCAAGAGGGGTACCAAAGTATGGGCCTAAAGCATAACTGAAGCCATATAAATTGTACTAAATTATGAGCAGTGAGAATGATGTCCTGTTTACCAGCAGGGGCTATTGCACTCGGCCAGACAAGTCGAGATGACTATCACAAATCAGGTGATCTGATAACTTGTGCTTAGTAATAAAGCCTCGACAAACGACCATAATGAAGTTCGCTTAATTGCTTCAAGAAACATGCATGGGTCCAATACGAGTGATGAACTTACACTCAGGATCCTGCCAATGAACATCCCATGTTAGAGCGTCATTTATAATTGCCAGTATCCTTCAAGGCAGTATCTCCATTACTGTGCCTTTTAAACTAACACCAAGGTAACGCAAGAACACCCAATCGCCTCACCTTTGTCCAGGTCCGGTAGAAGAGCTCGCGTACATCTTGGTCTCCCCATGTCAGCATTTTCCCTTGTAATAACAGGAGTCAAAATTTCCACTCTATAATCCAACCGCCTTCACGCAAGGCAATGGACCGCTGTGGAATTCTACCACTTGCATGTAATATCTTGAATTCTTTACTTTAAATTGTGCATAGTTTCAGTTTTTGTTCCAAGAAAAAAAATATGAAAGAACAGGCCGTCTTCAGTAATTAGCTTTCTATTCCGGGGAACGGGCCGGGTGTTCCTTCACCAGTAAAGCTAAACAACCAACTAAGATTAAAACAGTTTTATCAAGTTTAAATTTTAGAAGCTGATATAGCCTACTTTAAATTTCAACAAACAGAATCCTTTACATAAGTATATGGCAAACAGTGAATCAACGATTAATTTCATCTTTCAGTGGCTATTTTATCCTAACACTTAAAGAAACTTACCTGAAAACGACAAATATAGCGGGACTAGTTCATCCTCCTTTCAGTGCCTGAATTCAATAGGTCCCTGGAGATTAATGGCTGGAAATGCGAAGGAAAAAAAAGCCAATAAGAGTTCCAGAATACAATAAAGTAAAATGAGCACAAGGTCACGACTGAATGAGTCTCACGCTGGCCAACGAGCCTTTATGCGAAGACAAAAGGTGTAATCTCAGTACGAGACAGATAGCCCTTACCCTACCATGATCAACTGTGACATTTCTCTCAGTATATCTGAATGCGTAGTATCCTACCGTCAGATAGGCTACAAGATACTGGAGGCTGTCGTGTAAAATGCAAACAGAGTGCTGAAAGCTTTTAAAGTTACATCTTCTGCGCAAACAAATATTGGGCCCGTGGGGACGTACTTGATATTTCCATTCACGCCCATGTGACGGTAACTGGAAACAGGTAAAACGTTGTAGATTGGAGGTGCAATTTCTGAAATATCTTGGTGCACGCTACAAACTCTGTCTTCTTCACACCTCAGCACTAAGGATACCGGCGTTATGCTAGAATACAACAGTCTGTTCCTCCAGCATATGCAACGTTATTTGCATATAAAAGACAGTAAGTGGCACCTCGCCCATTCGTCCTGGCGAAACTGGACACTTGACGCCGTGTGCGGAAATCACTTAGCTTAATGCGAAATGGCAAGGCAACCTGCGTGTTTTGTGGACAGTACAATTAAGCTACATATTAAACACACCAAAACCCTGACGGCCCTTCGCCGTATTTAGCTTTCAACTTTCAATAAACATTCTGCTATGATATCGACAATGACATGCATCACACTTCATAGTCACATAACTGTTTTCTCATGCTCATTCATTTATTGACTGACTTTAAGAATTGCGCCCTTCCGAACCTGCGAACGGTAAAAGGCATGAGAGACAGAGAGGCTAATTCCGCACCTCTGGTTTACGAAATAATCAGACATGATCATCCACAACGAGGCATCAGAGAGCATCCTTGTAACAGCACAGCCAAAAGTCTCGCATATGCACCACCCACCAATATGTGGACATTCTGAGATGAACACATTTACTTTATTGATGGGTTCTATTGTACATGGTGAACATGAAAGCCAAGTCAGCCCGGCAGCCAGACATGACAACAGCCGCCTCCGCACTACCTGCAATCTGGCTTTTGCTGCCAAATGATAGTAACTGAAATGGTTTGTTCGATTTTTTTTCTTTCCTTTATTGTTCTTCTAGAATCGCGCTTGTTTGCTGATGTTAAAATCTCCACTTAATACTTCACGTTGGCGTATCGGTTGAACGGCAGTTGTCCCCATGGAGAAATATTTTCAGGTTTATTAGCGTGCATTGTTATGCCAATGTGTTTTGGAGAAAACCTTGAACTAGGTATATTATTAAATCACAGAAAATAAACTGACACTTTATTGGGTCATTTAAAGTAAGCATACCATTTTTGAGTTTCATGCATATTTATATCATTTTGTTAGGTAACATGACAGCTAGGCTCTATCTACACTTGTCCCCCGGCCTCAAATATGATAATTTAACTGAGAATACTTCTCGGAATCCCAACCTTTTTATCATTAGGTAACCGCTACGGTTACTATAACTAAGCTTTTGGCAATCTCAACGGCTGTGCAATTAACATTTCAGATTGAAAATATCTGCTAAGCACACTTCACGCAGGATGAAATTATTCACTGAAAATAAATCCACAACTGTTGAATAACATGTCACAATTCAATGCCACCTGAGTGGAACAAAAATAAATGTCAGTCGTGCTATACCTACATTATGTATAAGCGATGTTTTTGGATTCGACATGATGAATCTCTCACAGAAAAAACTGCAACTCTATAATTCTGTCTTTCGTCGAAAATAGGTTTCTTCGAAGCATTCCTAAGGAGTTCCGATTTTGTAGGATAAATTACATGTCTCTAAAATTCACACAGTTCATTATCACTGTGAAGGTCAATTCCTGGAACTTACAGGATGAAATGATATGCTTCCGCAACGTATTGTTCAAATATGCGCAAATTACCAGGCTTACTACATTGAAAATCATGTCAAGGTCACTCATCTGCAACAGATGATGTCCCAATTAATATTTTCAAACGTATTCAGTTATAAAATCAATGCAACACACAAAATTATTGTAGGCTATAGTTCTGTGTTCCCAATGAAAGTAATATTAAACTAACTGCTCATTTTATACTAATTCAGCAAAATGTTCAGAATCAAGTAAGTTATATTACTAGATTTACCATGGAGAATTTGGTGTTTCTGCATACAGTGTTTAAACTAATTGCAATGGAAACTAATCCGAGCCCTTCTGTCAAGAGGGGGTGGAAGCATAGAGCGCCGGTGCAGAAAACATTTTTACGAGGACAGCGTACAGAAAATAAGAATGGTTCAAAATAATGGCCGGTAAGAAGTACAGAAAAAAAAGGCTTCTGGTACGCTGGTTCACAAAGGCAAACGCCCTTGTACATCAGACCAGAAATATTTTTTAACCTTCCTGTGATCAAAGAGCCATCTCCAGTCGAGCCCTCACTCAAACACATAATGTGACCAAGTCTGATCAACTTTCGTCGAGTCCTTTTATTGTTTGTGTACGACACCGACTTCCTTAAAAACCTTCGTGTGACTTCGACGATAAATCAAGCAGATTCATTTCCGATGCAAGGCAAAGTCCGTCATAGATGCACAGAGTCATCAGGGAAATGGAATAAGAGTTCCTGATTTGACCATGTCGTCAAATGTATATTCCGACAGACGCAAATGGGATCTGAAAGAATTACGAAACTTCGTGATCCGAACGAGTGTTTTAATAATAAACATCTGAATAAAATTAATAAAGAAAGCATTGTTTATACACAGGATGAATGCACTCTAAGTTACCCGTCTGTTTGATATATCTGAATAAAATGCAGCAATTTTGAGGCGACCGCAGTTATTTTTATGAAAAAATATGTCACCGACCGTAGAGATCATCAACCAACCGGGCAGTCCATAATTTAAAAGTTGTGATTCCAGAAAAAGCACAGTGGAATCTCCCTATGAAGACCACCTAAGGGATTGAAGATTTGGTCTTAATAGGGGAGTGGTCTTAAAACAACGGGTTTGTAAATATAGAATTGGTCTCTTTATGGAGGTGGTCTTAATTGTAGATTCTACTGTATCAACTGACACACACAGAAGCGGATTGTTTTGTGATTGTGGCGCTGACACCTCCTTCCCTAAGGTTTTTTTCAGTGCAATCGATGCTGGTCGACTTTTTGTGTGGACCCACTTCAAAAGTGTCCGTTAACTTTTAGCAACAAAGCAAAGGTCGAGTCAAGTGATGAGGTATCCCTTTAGTCAATGCAGTGTCTTCAATGCAATACTTTCAGGTTTCATTCTTGTTAATGATTTTCATTGTCGAATTGGATTTAGGAATGGCGGTTGTGTACATGAAAAAAAATCAAAAGTTGCTTAGGCGTTTCAAAGAGACATATGGAAGTACCAGGTTAGGTCACTGTGTCTCAGTGCCATTCCATGATTCATCATGTAGGCTAATTTCGCATTGATATTAAATTCCGACTTTCTAAATTGACACGCGATTTTTTCCGTTTGCCACTGTAGAAAAGGCAGCGCATTGTTACATGTAATTAACCCTCAATGTCGCCACTACTATATATTAAATATTTTCAAGCTTAAGATGGCCTGTTGATTGAATGTAACATTTGTTTAGTTTGATTTGGTTTAAACAGATTTATTTATACCAGATTACTAAACAGAACACCAAGAAAGCAAGACGACTGGCTCTTCAGACACAGAGAGACGTATAATTATATGCATAAAACATACAGGACAATACCTTGCCCATGACGATTCAGTTGACAATATTATACACGATAGTAACAGCAATCATTAATTTTAATTACAAATAATATGAATCGACAGGGCTGTAGTGTTACTAAAACATCAGGCATTACGAAGTTTGTCACCAACTGGACGAGAATTGTGCATCTGATATGAAATAAGGAACAAGTCAGTCCCGTCCTAATGACTATCTGCTTAACTCTTTCAATGGCCACCTCGACTAAAGTCAAACAGCTTAAGACGAACTGCTGTCAATTACAACAAGGGTGCTGAATTTATATTTCTTGCAAAAAGACACGTCATTCAAGTAACATTATGCTAATAGTACCCGAGGAAACAATGGTGCGGATAAACAGCTTTCCTCGGTACACTTTGGGCAAAATGCGCCCAAAGCGGCCGAGGAAAGTTGGTGACTCGATCCAAAATGTGGCACTGAAACGGTTAAAAGAAAAATTGTCTTCATTCAAAAATGACATTTTGAAAAGCAATAAATTAATGTAAATTTTGACCATTGGGAAGATTATCATTTACGATGTGTAAAATACATGAACAGTCTATATGTATCACCTCATTTGGGAGTCCCATCTCAATGGCAAGAGCATAAACCCTTATTGCAGATTATTTTCCTCTACAGACAGGCACTCTTTGACATGCAGGTACAGTTCCATTTCAAATTTATTTGGCTGGGAAGCAGGTGCACAAGTTATGCGAATATACAATCGCATACCTATCAATATGCAACCGTCAGGCTTCCGTTTTTTTCGCGGTTTCGACATAACAACAGTTATGTTAGCTCAACAAATATTGTTCCATGTTTCTTGCACGCTTACGGATACGGGATTTTGTGTAGTTTTGATGTAACAATTCTTGCCCATCATAAAATTGACTGACGAACGGCCATGTGCTTCTAGCCTGTTTTCCACCCTTTCTTTGCTGGGGGTTACGGGAGGCCGCGGTAGTACTCAGTCATGCTGCGAGCCCCTGAGCTCCTATCACTGCGGAGGTGGCAGCTTCCTGGTGTATACCTCTATAGCGTATTTACAGTATATTACTTATTTTTTTCTTTGACAGATTTGCCACAGAGTGACATGGTTTTTCTCCATCCTGTTTCAGTTATGAACAAGAGATAGGGCCATCGCTTCCCTTCTACAGGACAAAAAAATAAGAGGTTGATACAAGTGTTGTCAGCCTACATCGAGTGTCATTTCAGCAATATTTTCAATTAGATGTCTGCCTGATATGTCATATGATATTATAATATTGCACTTAGCTCACTGAACACACAAAAATTCCATACCTGTAATATTTGGTTGAGGTATCCATTCTAGATTAAACTCATGGCACGATGGATCCATATACTGAGCAGTAACCCAAATCTTACCACTCTTTGTTTAGCCTTCGTGTTCATGTAAAAATACATTTGTTTCACATAATTTATGTGTACGTTATTTAGTTAATTGTGTCACAGATGCAGCATGATCTGCTTCACAATGTCCCAACTGATAAGCAAGACCCGTATCACTGCAGTATAGAACAAGTTAAATGTTTGATGGTAAGACTAAGACTGAGTCAGTAGCTTTCATTGTGGCAGGTCTTGTGCAATTAGTCTAACCCGCGTCAAATAAAGCTATTGACCCGGGGCGTGCGTGCGTGCGTGACAGTTCTTGTCTACATTTCTCAGCAAAAATGTTTTCGATTGAAGTGAAATGTAGTGAAAAGAGCACAGCAGACAATTTACATCCAGGCGCTTTTGGGCGATTTGATCGGGAAAGGGTTATACTTTTTGTTTCAGTTTGCCATGTGCTGCTTTGTTTGTCTTACCTGCAAAGTGTCAATAGGAGAGATCACGGCTGATGCATAGTTCTGTTCCCTAGCAACTGAGGGGATAAGAGCAGGTAATGTGGTTAAATACAAATACTTTCTATGCGTTTGGCATAGCCAATCAGCTCCCAGTCATTGTAAATATATACTGAAGCCAACATCCACAATGCACTGCTCTGAGCATGAGCAGAGGTTTCATAAGTCACAGGCAACAGAGTGGCCAAACTAGGTCAGGGGAACAGCTGCTCTCACTTTGGGCCAACTTTCCCTGAGGCTACCCAGTTACGTTCTTTGAAAGTAGTTTTTATTTTATTTAAACATATTTATTTAAACTGAATTGCCAGGCTAGTACATAGACTATCTGGAGGCTCTTCAGAATTTTGGGGGGGTTGGTGAATTATGATAAAACTTAGTCGGATGTGAAATTATTGTCTACTTAGAGTACCAACGAAATTTGATGACTATCCTGCAGACAGTAATTATTTGGGCTATATATTCCTTTGTTATTTTATGTTTGCTGTTCCCCTGAACTAAGCTGCCATGGTGCACTGCTCATGCTCAGAAGCAATGCATTGTGGAAGCAGACGTACGTGAATCAGTATATCACTGTTATGCCCATTAATCAATCAGCATACCTATCAAATTGGAGATGCGTCATATCATTGTTCTAAGTAACTATCAACAAAATACTTCGAAGCGTATATAAGACTTCTTAACAGATTACAATCACCATTTGAGAAGACAAAGGTTTACTGCAGTCAACTGGTTGGCGGGGAATTTAAACCCCTTCAAGGCGTGTCCAGGAAAATTTCACTTTTTTCGAAGCTTCATGTTATATGAAATAATGTGGACTTGATGTCTAATGTCTATAGGACGACTAAGAAAACACCTGATGTCAGAGATATAGACCCCGTTTGATCAGTCAATTCCAAACAAAGATGTGGGAGATGTTACTACCGAGCAAATAGTACAGAAAAACATGTCAGCAAAGAGATTCCAGACTTGCCAAAGCATCAACATTTCTCTTCTAATACCAAAGTGAAGAAACAAATTTCACTCCTGACTTGAGACAGGCGAGTCACCCATAAAAGGCAACGGGTGGTTTTAAACCGGTCCTCTCAATCTTAGAAATATTCATCATTAACTGCAGACACTAGTTCTTTTCCAAATTGTATAGGCCTAGCCACCCAAAACACAAATTTCATTACTTCTGCCAAAAATAAAAAGATAACTGTTAGGCCTCTCACCTTTTAATTCTCCCGACTTGTCAGTAAGACAATTTTACAGCAAAAGAGTAAAGTAGGCCCACATCGTTTTTGTGATATTTATGAATCTGGAACATTATAAACACACTCTACCTCCACTATAACTATGAGTCGGAGAACAAAGCCCACAGCACAACATAGCCAATGAAGTAATTTTCAAATAGTACAGAAAAACATGATGCATATTCATTAATTCCAAACCCAACAATGACAGCAAAGAGATTCCAGACTTGCCAAAGCATCAACATTTCTCTTCCAATACCAAAGTGAAGAAACAAATTTCACTCCTGATTTGAGACAGGCGAGTCACCCATAAAAGGCAACGGGTGGTTTTAAACCGGTCCTCTCAATCTTAGAAATATTCATCATTAACTGCAGACACTAGTTCTTTTCCAAATTGTATACGCCTAGCCACCCAGAACTCAAATTTTATTACTACTGCCAAAAATAAAAAGATACCCGTTAGGCCTCTCACCTTTTAATTCTCCCGACTTGTCAGTAAGACAATTTTACAGCAAAAGAGGAAAATGCTTCTGGTGATTCGGGAAAAATCTGAGAACAATGATCTCAAAAATGGAGGGGGAAAGCCCAGGGAAAAGCACAGACGGCAAATGTCTCCACCCTTGTCTTTGTCTCAAACCAATTTGTCAAGGGTCAGTGGATCCATTGAACAATCTGTTCATGACTTGTTCAGTAGCGAGGCTTTCATACAAAGCCTTACCCAGGCTATGCATGGGATGATTATGGACCATGTATAGGCTATGGTCAACGACCAACTGCAATCAGCAGGTAAAAAAGAGCTAGGTCCGTCAATCGTAGACAAAATATCGGATTTAGAGACCCAACTTGCTGTTTCCCAGATTCAACCTGAGCACGCAGGCAATTTGCAACAAAAGGTACATGTATGTGACATGGAGGTTACTATATCTAAATTAGAACGTCAGATTGCAGAGAAAGACAAAATGTTTTTCAACTTTACTATCGAGCTTGATGTACTCGAGCAGTCCGGGCGAAGAGGCTGCTTGAGGTTCTGGGGATTACCCCCTACAGAGGAAACCAACGAGGATGGTAATGAGGATACTGATCAGCTGATGATAAATCTCTGTAGAGACAAGCTGGGTCTGAAACTTTCGCTGAACGACACTTAACGTAGTCACCGGGTCGGACGTACTAGCAATTGGGCCGGAAGTGAAAAGGGGAAAGCCATCATCACTCGCATCGCGAACTACAGGGTAAGGGCCCGTGTATTCAAAGCCAAGCGTCGCCTTTAGGGTACTGATGTGCTCATCATTGAGGATCTGACGCGCTGTCGTGCTTCATTGGCTTACAAGGCCAGATTCCTCAAACGCGCAGGGAACAATATCAACACTTGGACAAAGGACGGCAACATAAAGATCAAGGTGAAGGACAATGAATCTTTCCGTGTGATAGCTTTTACCAGTGAGGAGGACTTATCTGCATATGAATAATGTAAAACGTAAGTTGCTACTGTATTACCATTATATCACACCGACTCCACACACACGAGTACGCACTTGTACTTACTTTGGTTTCTGTTTTGTCTTTGCTTTGTTTTGATCGTTTTTCTCCTTATTGCCATACATGTGATACATACAAACTATCAGGGAGGTGTATGAGAGGGAGAGGCCACTTGCCCACTTCAAAAGTTCCAGGCGAGTAGACATGAAAGAGTTAATCTGCTCACCCAAAGTCTCGCGGTCTCGGCAGCTTGCCCCTCTGGAATGACGGTATTTGACGAGAAGACGTGTGAGCAGCGCCATTTTGGTTCAACTTCAAATTGTGCAGCACGTTGTAAACAAATTTTATACACGAATTTCACCTTTATTGAACATAACTTATCAGTATTCTTGATCTGCGTCATACACAGGAATGTATTAACTTTCTTTTGTGTAATTTTGCGGTGGTTCGATGTACGCTGTTGTGTAGAAAATGACGATTCAGTTTGGGCGCTACGATTTGTTTGTGTTTGCTTGTCGCGGGTAAACAAAATCCACAAAATGCGACAAAACTGTTGAAAGTGGCCGACCTTTCATTCTAAAAACTAGCTGAGGGCGATTTAGGCATGAAAACTAGTTGTATAGTTGCAAAGTACGAAGTTTGGTCATTGGATTGGCACTTTTGGTTTGTCTTGATGAAGTACGCGAAATTATCTATTTAACGTGCAAACTCCACCATTTTTAGGATTTGCTAGGTATTAATGAAATAAACATGCAACATCACTGTAAATAATTAGCAAAGGCTCCTTATTGAGCCGGTGCACATGTAGCTGGTAATGATGGTCGGATATAGTAGTAGTTAATGTGTGGCACTGGCCGAAGAAAAAGTAACCAGAGTGTTAAATTTTTCCGATTCTGGCCGCTAAATTTGTTAATCTGTCAAGCACTTTTGTTTACTTCGTAAAGAGAAAATGTTTATTCAAGTGATATCAGATACATTACGGCAGCAGCATGACTGAAACCCTATGTGTGATTTTGCATGTGCCGCTGGTGCAGCGCCGGGCGAATCTAGGTCACCAATGTTTACCTTTTACCGTGGTCGTGCGTGTTCCACTTGGTAATGTGTAATAAAGCATATATTACACCAGGGAGGTGTATGAGACACCTTCTCAATAACACGGACATATTAAATACGTGTAAATTACATCACAAGTAAAAATATAAAGATATTATTCGCTCATTTTAGGAATATCTTATCAATTCATTCTGATGTGACAAGCTTGTCCTCTTGCTGATAAAAGGATCGCTGCTTCGCTTTCCTCGCTAAGAAAAGAAACTAAAACGCCGCTGTTTCCGGGAGAATGAGCATGCGCAGTGTGGCCCTTTTCGCCCTCGACGGCAAAATAAACACAGGGTGCTCAGAAAGTGCAGTAACAACACCGAGACACACACAGCTTTAAAGGACGGCCGCAAGTGCCCTCTCCCTCTCATACAGCTCCCTGTAACTATTAGTCTGTAATTGGACTGATGCAATTACTGCATATATATATATATATATATATATATATATATATATATATATATATATATATATATATATATATATATATATATATATATATATATATATATATATATATATATATATATATATATATATATATATATATATATATATATATGTGAAAGTGTCACGTGACCCACTCATGCAATCATACTTTAATGCTGATTTTACAAGCTACTGGTTTGTACATACTTATCAACCACTATCCGTACCTCTGTCACCTACTTGAAGCCAAGCGTTAGAATTGAAAACAAATGCACAAATTGCTACTTATGACTGACTTGCGATTGTGGGGCTGATCATTGCATAAGTTTCTTTTTATTGATGAGTTGTGACTTAACATCTTGTGATCATCACCAGGTGTCTCTACATATTATTGGCACGTGGCAACTACCCTATTTACGACTCATGCTGTAGGTTTAGTTCTAGCGACAACATGCATACTGCGCTAGGCTAAAATAAATTATTGTACCCAGATTGACAAAATACAGATGTGATCATTTGAATATCCCAATTAAAATGTGTCAGTTGACTTGACTAATTTGATATTCATATTTACGTTGCTTAATGATCACGGTTCTTGTATTTCAGTGACACCTGTCTTGGCTACTAATGGCTATCTATTGATTTATTGTATTGTATTGTACTTATTGCAGGTAATTCTGTTTCAGCCCAAAATTATCACTTGCGGTGTTCACATACTATTAACATGTGAATTACAACCCAACAATCAACACTATCTGTAATTACGATTTACGCTAACCTTTAGCGTTGTCATACACAATAGATATATGAGTTGGCAACATATGCAAATTTGTGTGTGCATGTGTATGTGTATGTATGTGTGTATGTGTATGTGTATGTATGTGTGTATGTGTATATGTATATGTATATATATATATTTGTTTTTGTATGTGTATGTATGTATATGTGTATGTATGTGTACATATATGTATGTATGTATCTATATATTTTTCCCCTTGTACATGTATTGACATGACCTTTGTGTACATACTATTTAAAATGTATCACGTGACTCGACGTTCCAGTGATACCAAGATTTTCTTTACCAGTGTTTATTTGTTATTAATACGTAATGCTCATCATTATCTGTTCTCATAAAGTACTGGCATGTGATTCATAATCCATCAACCACCATGTTGTGATTCTTTCTTAATGCTAAGCCGCTAAATGATTGTGTTGAAATACATGTGTACTAAGAATAACTTGTCATTACCCCATTCAACTTGTAATGTATCGCCGCAATGTATCACAAAACTTTGAACAATCCCTTTATTTTGTATTGTCAATATATGTTTCTCATTTACTTGCCATTTATTGACTGTGGACACTTCTGTATCTGTGAATTAAGGTTATCAATAGCATTACTCGCGTTTCATACCAGCCACTGGTGTCTGACCGGACCATTAAGTTACCTTTTCCTTCATCAATGTCATTCGCTTATCGCTAAAGTATCGCACTTTTTCACCGCTCAAAAGTGTCTGGTACACAGTACACTGTGTTTCTTTGCGTTCCGACCTTTATACTAAATTTTTGTTCACGTATGAACATCTTTTTATTTTATGTTTTATGTGTATTGGGTCAATATATGACACCCACTATTCATTTCTTTGGAACCTACGTATGCTATAATTCTGTGGTATGTCTTTTCCTTGGAGCGCAGGCCTCTATAGGTCTGTGCCTGTTCGTCCGAGCAATGGGTATCCCTGCCTTCTTTAGTTTGACTAGACGATGCAATGCGGGAATGTACAAATTGGGCATTTCTGTTTTTTTTTGTCTGTGGATCGGTTCACTCTGGTGAGTGGAGTAACAACAACTGCATTTATCATGTAATAATATATTTTGCGAAGAGATGTATAGCTACTGTATACCTGTTTGGGAAACTGATTTGGAAATATGTGTTAACTGGAACAATACTAGTGTGCAAAGTCTGGCAGTACGTTAACATTGCTTTTTGTGTACTACCCAGACTATGGTACTGTTTACCACTACGGACTTCTAGGATTATCTTTTTCAGTCATACATCAATACAAAAACGAACAATTTTATTATGCCAAATCTTTAGGGGAACACTTGTTCTCTCCTTGTCAGGAGAAGAGGTTACTAGCTCATGTTCATGTATATGTAATACGAATCATAACACTCGATCTAGTGCAGCACGACGAAGCTTCATTACTGATACCTGTTGTTTACACCCTTTGTTTAATTCTACACAGAATCGTATGTAATATCATGAAGATATGGGTAGAAGTAATGTTCATGTTAGTCATTCCTCATATTCTAGATGTTAGTCCGTTTCATCATTTTGTGTTACGCGGCCTCGTGTGTCACAATCGTTTATATACCAGAATTGGTCCACTGTACACCAATATTTATCAGAATGTAAGTATAGACCAGGTGCTTCTATTGTATAGATGGTATAATATAGTTGACAATGCTACAGGATTGGGAGGGACACCTCGTGTCTACCATATAAGTTATTCTATTACCCTGCAGCCATTTTGTTAAATTTTGCGCTGTTATTGTTACTACTACATCTGGAGATTTTACTGAAGATATTTTAAACGGTGAGTGACTCTGGAGAAGTCGACATAGTACTGTTTTGTCACTCTCTGGGTTTTATACTTTGTGGTGGGTTTCAAGGAATGCATGTCAAGGCTGTCTTTGCTGCTATGGTCTAGCAGTTATAGACCTCAGTGAACTATTGGGTCAAGCTGACTTTGTTTACCCGTGCTATGTTTACCTAAAATGGTATGGTAGGCACCAGATACTTATAGATGTGACAATTTCTTTGCACTTCTATCTTTTATTGGCTTTTGCGCCCTTTTAACTTCAACAAAATCATGCTAGTCTTGTAGCGTTTTTACTTGGGATACCACATACGACAATTTGGTGGTGCCCTGAAGCGTGTAATATTGATTTTCTGATCAGAGCTGTCCCTTTTTGTCAAGCTACAACTTCGAATGTTGCACGTTGTACCCATCACCTGGTTGCTCGTGCAAGCTTTTTAAAGCCGTATGGACTAACTTATTCAGCAGCAGAACTCTCCTCTGATCTTGTTGTTACAGGTATTACTTATTGATCGGCCCCTTGTCATATTGACATTTCGTGTTGAACATAAACATTTTATGTGGCGTCATTTGTCAACACAATTTTTTTTGTGATTTCCAAAATGGCGGCGCCCTGTGGTACTTGCAATTTGTAAATATTACTACTTTTTTTGTAAGAACAAGTACAAACATAGCATCTAGCACAATTATATCCAATATATTTGTCAAAGTTCTGGCACATCACAGTGGTATAGGTTTGCTAGACGTTTTAGTGCTGTTGTAATTTTACATCGTTTACATTGCAACAAGCATGCCAAACAAGAATGAGAACTGGTCTGTTCAACACATGGTCTTGGGCTAAAAGGCATAGAAATGTCAGACAGACACATGACATCATGACTGTTGACATTTCTATTGGATACCTAGCCATGCGCAGTCTATTGCTGTCATCGCAATTTGCACGTCAACCAGACCATTATTGTTATCATCATACTTTTTCAGGTGTAGATACAGCAACTTCTTCTAACATGAGTACATCACAACGTCCAACTACAGCCACAGCTACATCAAATTACACAATGTTAGTATCAACAGACATTATGGTGACTCTTTATTTCAGTTATGTATGCTCTAACGACAGATCTGGAGTGTATCACCATAGTGGCACTGGGACAGAATTAGTTTTGAGGTCTGGGATACACCCTGGTCCAATAAGGAATCCATGTAGTGTGTGTCAACGCCCTGTGGATAAGAATCATCACTCATTACTGTGTGATGACTGTCGTCTGTGGACCCACATCAACTGTGCGAATGTCTCAAATGACTTGTACAGATATATTTACGATAAAGGCCAAGAATTTGACTGGAGATGTCCCAAGTGCATTACATATGATATGCCCTTTCATGAAGTATCGCAAATATCATTAGGAGACACTTTTATTCAGGAGGACATTTATGATATTTTTGAGGAGTCGCCATTTAACAATACTACTAATATGTCACTAGGCAACACCAGTTTTTCCTCCTCTATTTTCAATGTGACAATGAATTCTACGATTGATCTACAAGGGTCATTTGTGGAGTTCTCCATGAGTTCATCACAGGACTCTGACTCTTCATTATTTCAGAGACTCAAAGACAGTAGACTCTCTCATTATAAAAAATTTTGCCCTGGGTATGATTAATATTAACAGCATAAGAAACAAATTCAGTGAACAATCTGATGTTCTTGTTCACAATTTTCTTGATTTTTTAATCGTTCAAGAATCCAAACTAGATGGCTATTTTCCAAATGCTCAGTTCAGCATACCTTACTTCATAATATTTAGGGAGGATAGAAATGCTTTTGGAGGTGGTATGTTAGTCTGCTTAAGATCAGACATACCTGCTGAAAGGATGACCGCTTTTGAGACTTCTTCTAGCAGTGAGTCCATTGCGATCGAACTTTTCATCAAAAATACTAAATGGATATTGCACACTGTTTATAAGCCACATAGTATTTAGAATTCAACTTTCCTTACTGAAATGTCCAGAGTATGTGATATGTCATTTGCCTCATATGACAATGGTATTATAACAGGTGATATGAACAATGATGTGAGTGCCTCTATAACTGGTGTCAATGGTGTCCGTGAGCTGTGTGAACTTTATGATCTTCATAACCTAATCAAAACTCCTACATGTTTTAAAGGCAGACCTCCCATCTTGAACCTTATAATCACTGACAAGCCAAAGCTTTTTATGCTTACTAACACTGTTGATACATGACTCAGTGATTTTCACAATATGGTTTATACTTTCAGCAGATCAGCATTACATCTGCTGAAACCTAAGTGGATACAGTACAGGTCATACAAAAAATATGATAACGAAAAATACTATGCTGACTTTCAGGCCATACCATTCAACATAGCAGATGTTTTTGATGACCTGGATGACTCATATTGGTTTCATTAACAACTATTATCAAATGTTATGAGTGAGCATGCTCCTTTGAAGAGTAAGAAAACTCCAAAATTTCAAGCACCTGTCATGAATATAAAACCTCAGGAAAGCTATAAATTACAGGCAAACTTTGAGAACTAAATACAGGAAATCTAGGAAAACAGCCCAAGAATTGTACAAATATAAAAAATACTGTTCTCAAAGAAATTATGTTGGTAAATAAAAGCGGCAATCTGTTTGCACATATTTTAAATCTAGCTGTACATCTGCTCCATCAACCAAAAAGTTTTGGCCTACCATCAAACCTTTCTTGACCAACAAGGGAGTATGCTCATCCAATTCCATAACCCTTTATCATGAAGGGGAACTTGTAACAGATCAAACAAAAGTTTGCGAGATTTTTAATCAATGTTTCATCAATATAGCAAATTCTGTGTTTCGGTGATCCTGAAGTCACAGCTGAAACCAGCTTAGCAGCTATTCACGCAAACAATAATTTAAATTCGCCCTCTGAAATTGGTCAGGCTTTTGCTATTGATTATGATTGCAGTACCTCTTTTCGCTTTAGGCACATTTCCGAGGGCACAGTGAGAAAGACAATCAACAACCTCAATGTCAAGAAAGCAACCAGTCATGACCAGATTCCAGCTAAGTTACTTAAACCTGTTTCTGGTTTAATAAGTAATCCACTCTCTTCCATAATCAACTGGACTATATCTACTTCTAATTTTCCCTCTTTCCTTAAAGAAGCTGAAGTTAGTCCTACGTACAAAAAGAATGACCACGTGCAATGTAGTTATTATAGACCATTAGGTATTTTGCCGTCCATATTTAAAATTTTGGAAGGAATTCTGTCTGATCAACTCATTCAATTTTTCCACAATATATTCTCTCCACATCTATCAGCTTACAGGAAATATTATAGCTGCAATTCTCTACCCCTGGACTTGGTCGAGACCTGGCATTGCTCTCTTGACAGCGAGAAGTATGTTGGAGCTGTTCTGATGGACCTCTCTAAAGCTTTTGACTGTTTGCCTTATACTATTCTTATGAAAAAGCTCAAAGCATATGGTCTCTCTTTATCTGCTGTAGCACTTTTACATGACTATCTTTCTAACAGGCATCAAAAAGTTAAGCTTAACGCTTGACATAGCTCCTGGAAGACCATGTTTAAGGGTGTACCCAAAGGCTCCATTATGGGGCCGCTCCTCTTTAACATATTCATTAACGACCTCTTCTATGTCATTTAGGATTGTGATCTGCATTATTTTGCAGATGACAACATGTGTGAAGTAAAAATAGGAAGCAACAAATGGACTCTTGTTTTCATATACCGACCTCCGAATTATTCAAACCCTGTTGCTGTTGACTATATATCCTGTATTCCAGACAAACTGTACTCCAAATATGAACATGTCTTAATATCTGGAGACTTGAACTTTGACTTGAGTAGGCCAAATGGGAATGGTAAACCCCTTGCAGACTTGATGGATGCGTTTGATTTAAAGAATCTAGTTAAAGATCATACTTGTTATAAATCAGAAAATATGTCTCTTGTGGATGTTTACTTGACAAATTCATCAACTTTGCTGTGTCATACACAAACATGGGAGACTGGGGTCAGTGATTTCCATAAATTGGTGACAACAACTTGGAAATGTATTTTACAAAACTCTAAGCCAAGGTACATAAACTACAGGTCGTACAAACATTTTGATGCAAAACAGTTCCAAACCGATGTCTCTTACATACCCTATCATGCCCTGATATTTGATGATCCAAACGATAACTCCTGGATGTATAACACTATGCTCAATGACATTGTTGATGAACATTTACCATGTAAATCAAGGCGTGTTAAGGGAACATCTGTGAAATATATGAATGGTGAATGGCAAAAGGCTATAAATCACAGGAATATCTTGAGAAATAAGTATTACAATGATAGACCCAAGAAAAATCCCAGATTAAACAAACTTAATTGGGAAGCTTACAGAAAACAAAGAAACATGTGCACCTCCCTCAGACGAAAAGCAATACAAGGGTATTTTGAAGAACGATGTGACGGTGGACCTAAGTCAAATGACTTTTGGTCAACTGTCAAACCGTTTCTGTCCAAAAAGGTCATAAATTCATCACTTCTTGTGTGAAAATGACATACTGATAAGCAACCAAGAAGAAGTATGTAACATTTTAATGACTACTATGTAAATGTAGCGTCAAATATAGATGTAAATCCTCTTGACTCTAGGTCAGGAACACAACTTGGTGGAACAAACAGAGACTTCTCAAGGCGTGCTGGTATTTTAGCAATATCTGCTTGTGAAAAAAACGAGAAAACATTCAATTTTGCGAAAGTCACAGCAGAGGATATGACTAAGAAAATCGAGAAGTTAAGCCTTAAAAAAGCCCCGGGTTATGATGGGTTAACAGCTAAAATGCTTAAACAGTGTTCAGTCAGCACAGGTATTCACATAGCCACGCTTTTTAACCAAACAGTTTCAAGTCATGTTTTCCCTGATGACCTGAAAAAGGCCAACGTTACCCCTATATATAAAAAGAAAGACAACCTAGTCAAAGCAAACTATAGACCTGAGAGTGTCCTTCCAGTTGTTTCCAAATTATATGAGGGGTTTATGGCCGAACAGCTCAGTGAATACTTTGAGGATTTATTCTCGATTATGATTTCAGCTTTTAGAAAATATTGTAACTGCCAACATGTCCTGGTTGACTTGATTGAGGAATGGCACCAACAGCTGGATATCAAGAAACATGTTGGTGCCGTGATGATGAATCTTTCTAAGGCTTTTGATTGTATTCCCCATGACCTTCTGCTTGCCAAACTCAGGGCATATGGATTGTCTGGAGATGCCTTAGATCTCCTTGGTAGTTATCTGTCATGCAGGCAACAAAGAGTGAAGATCGGCTCAACTGTTGGTCTCTGGGAACATATTATTAATGGTGTGCCTCAGGGATCGATTCTTGGGCCGATCTTATTCAACATCTTTATGAATGACATATATGACTCAATAAAGAGTGCAAATCTGAAAAATTATGCAGATGATAATACTCTCACTGCAAGTGACCCTGACATTGAAAACCTCAGGAAAACTCTTGCCATTGCTTGTGCAGAAGCCATAGACTGGTTTCACAAGAACTCTATGCAGGCGAATCCCGAAAAGTTTCATTGCATTTTTCTTGCCCCAAACCAAAAATCAGTAAATGCATCTTTGGATTTAGATGATATTTCCATAGTGTTGGAGTCTCATGTAGATCTCTTGGGGGTAACCATTGATGATAGGTTATCTTTTGACAATAATGTATAAATACTTTCCAAAAAAGCCGGGAAACAACTAAATGCTCTCAGAAGAATTGGTTCTTTTTTGTCAGAAAGTACTCGGCTCAAGGTCTTTAGGACCTTTGTTTTAGCAAATTTCAATTATTGTCCACTTGTGTGGCATTTCTGTGGTGCCCAAAATTCTAAAAAGTTGGAAAAAAAACTCAGTTACGTGGTCTTAGATTTGTGTTTCGGGACTTCAAAAGTGATCATGACACTCTCTTAAACAAAGCAGGAATTAACACCCTACATCTGAATCGTTTACGTTGCTTAGCAACAGAGGTATACAAATGTATAAATAACCTCAGTCCTTTATATATGAAGGATGTCTCCAGACTTTGTCAGTCTAATTATAACCTCAGAAGTAAAAATAAACATAGCATTACAATACCCCACAATACACACTCAATTTTTCGGCAAATATTCCTTACGCTCCCAGGCACCCAGAATCTGGAATGACCTGCCTGCAGACTGCCGTATGGCAGCCAGGCTCAATAACTTTAAAAAACTGATTAGTGCATGGCAAGGGGTAAAGTGTAAGTGTGCCCTCTGTAACCTTTAGTTTGCAAGTGTGATATCCCCTTGTTATGACCATTGTATGTACATTTTTAAGGTATACATTATTTTTTAGTTAGTTTATGTATATATATATTTTTTACTTGTCTTATCGGTGACTAGCAGTCTCTGCTAATGTTTGAATGTTTTAGCCATGTACTGATGTATAATAAAGCTTACTTTGACTTTGACTTTGACTTTGACTTAACACTATTTCAGTATCCAACAAAGTTCTGGAAACTGTGAAACTTGAACTCCAGAACAAAGCTACAGAGGCAGAAAATTGGTACACTGAAAATCAAATGCTAGCTAATATTGAGAAATTCAGGTCTATTTTCCTGGCACCAGGAGAAAGCGATGCGAGTCTCAGTCACTCACCACCCACCACACTATCGTCAACTCCGACAAATCTGTTAATATTCTCGGTGTCACTGTTGACGATAAATTAACATTCTCCGCTCATGTGGCGAATCTTTGTAAGAAAGCTGGTAAACAACTCAATGTTTTGAGAAGACTTTCCAAATTACTTGATATGGAAAGCAAAATGGCTAACTTTAATTTTTTTGTGATTTCCAACTTCAATTACTGTGCCACACTATGGCATTTATGAAACAATACTGATGCTGTCAAGCTCGAAAAGATTCAAGAAAGGGCCTGCATTTTGTTTTCTGTGACCATGAATCTACATATGATAGCCTATTTGAGAAAGCAAACTGTACCACACTTCACATTTTCAGGATCAAACAAATTGCAAGTGAGGTATATAAATTAATAATAAAATTGTCCATCATATTTAGGCAATTTTTTTGCCTTGCAAAGTTCACGGTATAATACCAGAGGTAACAATAACAATTTAATATTCAGGGTCACAGAACCACAACATACGGGACCCAATCCTCCAGACACGATGGAGCCAAAATATGAAACCTGCTGCCCATACATCTCAAGAATGCTATTACTGTTGGCTAATTGAAGAATTCAATCAAGACATGGGCTGGAGCTGGTTGGACATGCCACTTCTGTAGAAATTAACGCCAAACCATGTGTAATTGACTATTCCATGACTGTGTTGTATTATGTTTCATTGTTTTGTCTTTAATTTTTTTTAATTTCCTATGGTTCTATTTGTGCATTATTATGAGTTGTGGATTATAGCACTCTGTCATTGTGCCATTTAATATTGGTTCTATCTGTGTCTTGTTTTCTCTGCTTTTACATATGTGTTAATTTATTTGACCACATCTTGAGTAACTTTTGAATTAAAGTGGTCAATCATTGATTATTATCAGTAGCATTAATAGTAATAATGTTTCTACAAAGTTTTATGGTACTACTATGTTATATTTATTGTCGGCAAATAGCCCATTAGGGCTAATGTTCTTTGTACCAAAACCGACATGAAATAAAGTTTTATCTTAACTTATCTTATCTTATCTTACTGATGGTTTTGAAACATTACATGCTTTACTAATCGCTATGCCAGGCGATGTGCATCCGAACCCTGGTCCTCACCCAACGAACGCATACTGTGGTATCACCCTATGTCAGATGAATGTTCGTAGTCTTTCCCAGAATAAACTGAGGTGTAAAAAACATCTTTAGGACAAGACTACGACATCATAGCTATAGATGAAACATTTTGTCTGCATGCAATCAAGATAGTGACTATGATCTGCCTGGCTTTCACAGTATATAGCGTCGAGATAGAGCTGGTGGGGTCGGCGGTGATGATGCACTATACGTATCTTGTGCTATGAGGGTTTAAAGGAGAACTGACTGAGAAATTCCGGGTATCAAAGTAATGTAGGCTGAAATCCGTCTACATAATAACAAATTTTAAGTGGTGGTCGCTTACAGGCCACCAAACTCCTCTGTATTGTTTTGGGACGACTTACAGGTATCAAACGATCTTGCTTACAGTAGTCCCACTGATAAAACTATATTAGTGGGTGATCTAAATGCTGACTTTCAAACAAATCACGGTAAGAAATTAAATACATTTGGTGCATCCAATGATCTTACCCTACATATAAAAGAGCCTACAAGGATAACCTATCGAACAGCTACTTGCCTTGACCAAATAATCACCAATGTACCTTGTTTTGTGAAAGCTGCAACTGTACTTCCACCAGTAGCTGATAATGAGCACTGAACAGTTGCTGCAAACTTATTATTTAGACATGAGACAAACCTTTCTTTTCAAAGGTTTATATGGCTGTATGCCAAAGCTGACTTTGATGTGTTCAGGGACTCACTGAGCAAGGTCGATTGGGATCCCTGCTTCGATACTGATGATGTTGATGAGATATGTAAACTGTGGACCAGTACTTTTTTAAATGTCGCAAGATAAAATGTTCCTAACAGCACAATTGCAGTTAGGGATTGGGACGCTTCATGGTACAGTGGTCGCCAACGGGCCCAAAAAAAGAAAGGTTGATAGAATACACCGCAAGGCCAAGTCCACCAGAAATTTAAACAATGCCCATATTTGGCATTGTTTATGGGCCTTACGAAACCAATACATAAGTGATTTGAGGGCAGCTTAAAGGATTACTTCAATCGTTGATTTGATATTGTAAATAATTCTAAAAGGAAAGAAAAACGCTGGTGGAAAACTGTAAATGATTTTGTGAAAGGTAGTCAGGACTCCTCGAATAGCCATTTATTGGTCGACGACATTGTAATTTCGGACAATCAATCCAAGGCAGCAGCCCTGAACTCTTTCTTTCTGCAACAAAGTTGTGTTGACAGTTCCACCTTCCATTGTCCTCCAATGTCAACTCAAAGTAGCTCTGGTAAAATACTTTATAGTCTTTCTATGAGTGAGGACGTGTCGAAGCCGTGGTACCCCAGGGATCGGTTCTTGTTCCTCTAATGATTATTGTTTATGTAAATGATATCACCGATATCGTAAGGTCTAACATAAAGTTGTTCGCCGATGATGTGACTTTGTTTATTACCATTGACGACCCCGTCAGCTCTGCCAACGCTATCAACAGTGACCTGAAATCTACAGAGACCTGGTCTCGTCAACGGTTAGTCACTTTCAATAGTACCAAAACCAAATCCATGCTTTTCACTTAAATGAAGAGTCAAGTTCAAAATCCAGCCATTGTTTTCCTCGGGAACTCTTTAGAAAATATATGAGAACATAAACATCTTGGTGTAATTTTCAGTTCTGATTTGTCATGGTCAAACCACATAAATCCCCTTGTATGCAACGCTAGGAAACTAATTGGAATTCTAAAACTACTACAATATAGACTCAATAGGCGTTCCTTGAAAACTATATACTTCACATATATTAGACCATTATTGGAGTATGGAGATGTAGTTTGGGGTGGATGTACTCAGGCAGATGCTTCATCACTTGAAAGTGTTCAACGGTGTGCAGCCCGAGTAATAACCGGGGCAACCCTTCGCAGTAGTCCTAGATTATTTATTATACAGTCAGACGGGATGGAAGTCTTTGGCTAAAAGTCGAGATAAATACAGGCTAACATTGCTATTTAAGATAATACATGGGCTAACACCCGATTACCTTCATAACTTAATTTCAGGAAACATGTCTTCTAGAAATACATATAATGTAAGATCAAAAAATGATAGAATCCAGATACACGCAAGAACTAGAATTTACAGCAATTCTTTTATACCAGCAACCATTCGTCAGTGGAATTTGTTACCCAATTCAGTTCGAAATTCTGAGGATCTTGATACATTTCAGTGTAAATTAGACAATGATGAACCAAAGTTAACGATT
>OZ026616.1:43553393-43558393 GCA_964020975.1 Hermodice carunculata
TGGTGATGTTGCAAGTTGGCGCTAACTGCCTGTGTTCCATGGAGTCTTCCGTGATGCCGAAACACATGATGCGTTTGGTGCTGTAGCTACTGAACCTTTCCTACGTGAAACAAGTGGTTGCCGTCCAGGTTCTTCCATGTCTACACCCAAGGTACATCACGAGGAGCGAGTATCCGTTGGGAAGAGTTAAATCTCTTTTTGGCCGCTCGCTTCTCCATGCCAGATCTGCGACAAAAGGCTTTCACTTGGGACCATGGGGGATTAGAAAAGGACCTAGTAGCAGCATTTGACGCTGACGGTGTCCACCTTGATCAGGAAAAAGGCATTCCCAAGTACTGGAAGGTCGTCCAAGGGGCAGATCTCCATGCCACATCTTTGTTAAATTTCAGGTGACATGTTTCAGGCCATTGCCGCCATTTTGCATGTAGAGATCACATGATCTTGCTAGTTTACATATATACATTGTGGTTGCACTGTTCTTAGTCAACAGTTTGTGTTTTGGACGGCTGTACGAGCTGGGGAGTATCTTCGCAAACTGTTGTCTCTGTTTCCCTTTGGTGAGCTGGGGGAAGCTTTTGGGTCACCAGCGTATGGTTCGGAAACGATATGGTAGGTTTGTTTCAAATGCAATTGGCAAAATTCGAGGATTTTAACGGAATTTCAAGTAAACGAAAGGGCTTTTAACTTAAACATGAAAATAAAGGAAATGGCGAAATTTTTCTGCACTTTGTATCTGCATTTGTTCATTGGTGAAACGCCCATGTTCAGACCCTTGACACTGTCACACAAATATGCCTGTGGCCCACTTGCTCCATGACTGTTTGGTCAGAGCTTTGCTTCTGTCTTGGTATGCTTGCCCTGACACCCCGCTTTTTACATATAGTATTTTTGTGGTGCTATGCACACCACGTGGAGCATTTATAAATGACGCAGCCTTTTTGGTCAGCTGTTACTTATTTAGTCTAAACAATTTCAACCACTTGCAACTGCTGTTATTATGCAGGGCCAGGCTGCTGGTGCAGTTAACCCAATACTGATATTTATACAGATGGCTAAGGAAATGAACAAGTGGCTTATTTATCTCAGCATGCACTATAACACGTCAGATCATCTTGTGCAGTGTATAATGCTCTATGTTGCAATTGGCCAACAAGTCCGTTCTGTCTGTCATGTGCACTCTTTCATTATTTTTGCCAAATTTTGGGCACCCTGCTTGAGCAAAGTAACAACAGTCCTGGAAAGGGCTATTCTGGTGCAAATTACATGGCCCCTGTCATTGCTTCTTGCAGGTGAATATGCCACCCAGAGGAAGGAGATCCACCAAGGCCACCTCATCTTGACAAAGGCCATGTAGGACCACCGTACATCCAAGGCGTGTATAAGACAACACCAGTCCAGCCGCTCACCCCCCCTCCCCCCACTACACTTGTGCCATCGACCATGCCTTCCAGACAGGTAGAGACAAACACTAAAATAGCCAACTTAGTGGCGCAGGGCATTGAAAAGGGGGTGAAGGTGGCTCTCGAAGACATGGCAGCTAGGCAAATAGAGTTGCCTACTGCCACAGCCAGGCTACAACCTGGATCAGGCTCTATTCCAGGTGTGGATCCAGGTAATACGGTGCGCACATTTCCCAATGTTAATGTACCTTTTCTTGGCAATAAGGTTATGGATACAGTGTCTTTGGAAGCACCTGAGCATGACTTATCCATAAATAAAATTCCACCTGCCTCGACCACTAATGCAATTCCCATAATACCAGTACAATCATCGCGATTTTCTATTATTAGACCTATTCATGCTCAAGAGCCCCTGAAGGTAAGACAAAAAATATGGGAGGGAGAGTACTTAGCCTTTGCCCTCCTGCTAAACAAGGACGAATGTACCATGAGCTTGGGGACCTTTGACAATGGCGATGACACCCCCTAACTTGTTTGGTGACAATCAAAACAGTGCCCCCTATCCCTCTATGAGTGGACGGACGCATTCCATGTCTTTATGTCCATTGTCCGTGACAGCCAATCAAAGGGCCAGTCTCAGTCTTTTTGTGGTAGAGGTCGCACCCAAAAAAAGAAGACTTGTATCCCTAGTGGATACTGCTTCAACTTTCACCTTGCAAATGAGTGCACAGGACCATGCAAATTCAAACACAAGTGTTTTCAATGCCCTGCCTCCCATCCCATCTTCAGATGTTCAAAGAGGGATGAGCCCTCACAAAATTCCAACCATAATCGCCAATCCTCCTGCTCCATATGTGCCAACATCAAATAGTTTGCCTACACCAATTCGGGTGGAAAGATTAAATGAGTATCTAAAAGGGTAGCTGCAGGATAAGATTGATAACTTACTTCATAGTTTTACATGCGGCTTCTCATTAGGTTTTGAAGGGGATAGATCAGGACAAAATTGTTCAAATTCCAAAAGTGCAAGAATGCTTCCAGAAGCCCTCTTTGAAAAATTTCAAAAAGAAATTGATGCAGGCCAGATAAGCAGCTCTTTCGACTCGAAACCCTTTGACAACCTACATCTCAATCCTTTAGGCCTGGTTCCAAAGAGAAATGGAGACTTCCATCTCATCCATAATCTTCCTTATGCGGGAACCTAAGATTCTGGCTCAATCAATGATGGTATCCTCCCCCCCCCCCCCCCCGATGCACCTCATGTCCAATATGCTGGCATCGATGATGGAGTCCGCTGTTTAAAACACCTAGGCCCAAACTCATTCATGCCTAAAGTGGACATCCTTCACACACTTAGGCTCATTCCGGTGAATCTTAGCAATTACAGTTTGCCAGGTTTCACTTGGAATGGAAAATTCTATTATGATCGTTGTTTAGTCATGGGCTCATCAAGTTCACGCAACATTTTTGAGGCCCTAAGCTCCACTCTGGAATGGATCATGCTGAACTAGGTGCACATTCCATACTGCGTCCATTGCCTGGATGATTCCTGGACTGCACACAAATCAAAACATGAGTGCCTTCGTTTCCTGACTAAATTTTCGTCTCTCTGTGAAGAAATAGGAATCCCCATTGCGGACAGCAAAGCAATAGACCCACCCTAAACTTAAGTTTTTCTTGCAATTGTGCTCGATGTGGTAAAGATGGAATTGCATCTGCCTGACAACAAAATTCGAAAGTGCGTGGATTTGCTCCACTCAAGTAGAAGAAGACGAAAAATGAAGTTATGTGACATTCAATCCTTGATAGGCTCTCTTTCTTTTGCATATATGGCAGTTGTCCCATGGCATGCTTTTCTAAGATGGCTAATTCATCTGACCAGTGGCACTAAGATGAAGCCCCATTATTTTGTATGTGTGACAGCAGAATCGCGAGCAGATATGGCATGTTGGCCTTAATTACTGTCCAGTTTCAATGGAAAAGCCATGTTTTAAGAATAGCACTGGCTTTCTAGCAAAAAACTCACTTTAGAAACGGACGCAGCTGCATCTTGCGGGTTTGGGGCAGTTTTGGGCAGTTTTGGGCTCAAAATGTTTTTATGGTGTGTTTCCAGAAACGTGGAAGTCAATGACCATCTATCTTAGAACTGTTCCCTATTGTCTTAGCGTTGCATGTCTGGGGTCCTGTTTTGCGCAATCACCCATTCTGTTGCTCACAGATAATGAGGCTCTGGTCTTTGTCATTAATAAACAATCCTCCCCCGATTTTTTGATCATGAAGGGTATCAGAAAAATGGTTATTGTATGCCTTACCTTCAACATTAGGGTAAGGGCGAAACATAACCCTGGCGTCATCAATGCCAGGGCCGACGCCCTCTCATGGGGAAAAGGCATATATGCAAGCGGTTGAAAGCCGCAATGCTCTTCTAGAGAAGTCTGGAGTCGTGCTTCTTCAAAACATTTTGCAACTGAAAGCCTGGATACGCCGTGTGCATATTAATTTCCCACCACAAAGCACGGGTTTGACGCCAGGCGATCACAGGGAACATGCGTGTCACATCACCATCACAGACACGGCCATGTGTGGTTTTTTCTCACAACATTAGCGGTTTTTTGAGATATTGGTAAGTTCACAAATGCCAAACTGTTATTCATCTAGTATTTCTCGAGCCATACAAAAGAAAAATTTCCATCTGCTTTCAATAGATATTCTTTATTTCCAAATTTTTAGTAATATTCCGCTTGTCCCCACAGGTAGCGACCCGTATCTCGCCATATCCCACCAAATCCCGCCAAGCGAGACTTATAAATCAGGTATGCAGTTGTGGAGGGAAATTGCGATGCATATCTCCTATTGGAATTTATGAATGTGGGTAATGTTTTTGCTGACCTAATCAAACGGTGCATTTTTTGACGTCTTAAACACACTTATCTAGTATTTTTGCAGGGAAGAGAGAAGGAAAAATAAAGACTTTCGTAATATACAGACAGATACACTTGATGACGGTGGCATGCATTAAGTGTGGGGGGGGGGGGTAGCCGGTAGGGGTGGGAGCGGGAGTAGAAGTGGGAGGTTTCAGATAACCAGTTAACTCCCCTGGTTGCAGTATAGCGGACTTGGAAATATGCAGCCATGCTTCTCAGCCCAAAAAAGTACTCTGAGGCCCTTGAGTAAGATGAAAAAATAAGTACTGCTCATGTGCAATTAAGAAAAAGCTTACTTTTAATTAAAATGGATACCCCCCGCAAGATTCTAATGATGATTCTCTAAGATTTTTTCTAATAGTAATATTTCATTTGCCCATCCAAGTTGTTGGCGATGTGTATTAAAGGTAGTGGTATTTAGTCAATTTTACCACGTCCACGTCCTTCTGACTACGCTTAATGAAGCATTCAGCATAGATCTAATTATTGTATGTGTCTCCATAATAATGCATAATAAAACGGTAGATACATAAGTCAGTTGCGCTCTTACCGAAACCTGCTCACTATCGATCTAACAAACACGATATTACTGAGATTCATTTTAATAGCATGAATCATTGAGGGTGTGTTTGTGTCTTGTATGTTTTGAGTCCGCAAAGAGAGCACCGTGTAGCAC
>OZ026616.1:43559593-43667093 GCA_964020975.1 Hermodice carunculata
CAGAAAATCGTGATAAGAAATATGCCATATTCGTTGATTTGAAAAAAAAATGATTTTAAAAATTAGTTTCACTCACTCCATCCTCAATAAATTTTCTTTAATTCGATAACAAATAAAGTTATTCAAATCATTTGGAATTCCATAGTAAAATAGACCGTTATTCCATATTCCACTGAGGGGCCGCGAAGGTCTCATAATCCGATAGACTGATACGAATTATACAGATGTCAAGAAATTTAGAGCATGTATCTGGGTAGAAGCTGTTTACATTAAAATACAAATGTGAAACTTTTAACCCATAGTCTATCCTAAGAAAGTAGAAAAAAGTACCACCACAATGACATCATGAGGTTTAGATGCGTACTGCCAGGCAGATCAAATCAAGAAGACTGGCGGCGTGTTCGAATGCAACGGAGTTGTTATTAGTGGTGGCTTTCAGCAATGATTTTCGGGAAAAGCATGACACATTCCACTTCACCTATCTAGCAAATTAAGTCACATGAACCAAATATAGTAATGATTCAATAGCCTAATTGTGACGGCTTCTGTCCATCGAGTTTACAAAAATGGGAGTCCCAAGCGATGTAACAATGTTAAAAATATGGCAATATTTGAGATTTACACCATAACATACTGGTTTTCACTGAAAACAATTTTCTTGTTCTCTCCCTCACTGGTTACCCTGTACTTACTTTCTGTAAAGAAGCAGTATATACAGAGAAAGGCAGTGTAACACCAAGCAGTATTACGAGGTAATTGAATGCCGGAACTTGAGATCTGATCTATTACGAACATATGCACTTTAAGGAGTTGTGGTTTTGGAACGTCAATTTAATCACGCCCAAACACGTATGTCTGATGGGGATGTGGTTTGAGACTTTAAGAGGCGCCAAATATCAACAGCTCAGTTTTCTTAATCTCGATAAAACGTTCGGTGGTTGACTCTCATTCTGAGAGTCAAAGGGTTAAGTACTTATCAAGGCTGCCAAAAGGCACGACGAACTCACTCAGGTAGATAAAAAGATGATATATGGATAGGACCCAAGGCGAAATTCCCTAGGGCAAGGTTAATGACCGTTACAGGCATTCAGCGAGAACGTACAGGTAACAAGGACGTTTACCAACTCAATCGGGGGTGGGTAGGGTGCGTGGGACGGAGGTTAGGTGGGGGCGGGGGAGTCGATTACTATTATTCGTCGAAGCGTAATATAAATTATGGGTCGCTTAATGTAGCTTGCCCATGGTGTTAACACAGTTACAGCAGCAAGCGGGCTATCCGTGCACTTTCTAGTCTAATGTTAACACTGGCTCTCTAGGAATAATATTCCATGAAGACCTGATGAGGTAAAGAAACAACAGTGCAAACAATATACAGCAATTTCTCGAAACCGAATAGTCTGTACGTCCGTGACGATTCAAATACATACACTCAAAATTTTACTGCTTCCTACTGACGATGCTCCTAAATTCACGGAAGTGAAATGTCGTATGCCTTTCCTGCTTTAACGTTGTTGTTGCTTGTTTGTTTGTTTTTTTCAGGCCTCAAGTTCAACAGAAAACATAATGAATGAGAACTATATTCAGACCTATCAACGTCAGCAAAAGACTCCAGCTGTTGACCCATATCATGCAAAAGGAAGTTTTTCTTTTTTTTTGTGCGTGTGGGAGTGAGTCTTAATGTATATTATACCTGTTCAGGGTTACGGAGCTTTTATTCTTTCGTTGATGTATTTCCATTTGGATACACCTCAACGCTGAGAATCCTGACAATGATGCAAAGATATACAACTGTCAAAATAGAAAACATATGAAATACCTCATTGCAGTCCAATTATTTTTTCCTTGTGGGTCTTAATTCCCCGCAAGCATTCAACTTTGCTGTATAATCGTTTGTTTCACACGCACACAGGCTGTTTCAGTAGATGCTCTCGTCCCTGTCCTTAACTGTATCATAAAATGCACATTATCGCTGATTTCCTGATTTCACACTTCCTAAAATCCCCTTTTCGGTATCCAAAGAGCATGATTATATGTAAAGGTGTCAGTGAACCAGAAAATGACGATTGTCAGACGACAGCAGGCGAGAGGAAATGGTAAATTTCAAATCCGCTGTTCTGCGCGGTCTGTTATTCGTAACAGGTGTTCTTCGGTGAAGTCAGCCGCCGATGGCACTGTCAATGATTAATGCCCATTGGCCCAGAATTAAGCATGTCCATGCACACTGCTCGGTTGCTTGGCTGAGTAATAGTTTTCATATGCCCACTGATATTATATAATCAGCACGCATCATTTAACGACATTGTTTGAGTAGTCTGGCGGTGGTCCAGGAAAACTTCGGATCATAATAATTATATAACCTGCACAAAAGGACCAAGGGAATAGCTGGCTGCCCCTGCCACTCCCAAAACCCGAAGACCGCTGTGGCTGAATGCTAGGAAAATTCAATATTCTCATCCGGTGCACGCACGCACGCATTCACGCACACGCGCACACGCACACACACAAATTAATCTGTCCTTCACACCAGGTTTGCTAATAATATGTCATTAAAAAATGAAGCAAAATGATGATATGCCTTTTTTGAACAGCAGGGTTTTTCTGCGCGTCGTGTCACCTCCCTCTCCCGACAAACAGCAGTGCTGTAAGAAGAAGAAGAAGAAGAAGAAGAAGAAGAAGAAGAAGAAGAAGAAGAAGAAGAAGAAGAAGAAGATTATACTGCGTTTAAAAATTGATAATGGCTGCGACGGGTTCGCAGGAAAACATTGACTTAAACCCAAACCTTGACTAATGAAGGCCAAAAGGCATAAAATTTCTAACCAGAATCTTTTGCACTCGCTGAGGTTTCCTTGGTCAGAGGTACAAAAATTTGATAGTTCTTAAAGGTACACTCCTACAAAGTTTGACACAAATCTGGCCAAAATTATTCAAGTTATAACCAGTAGAACAAATTCCCATGGTAACCTTTCTTCCTATTAAAACTTTTTTAATGTATACACCCCCACACATACACCCCCCCATATATATATATATATATATATATATATATATATATATAATCCAAAAATCAATGTAGCGTGACCATTTGAACAAAATTAGTAGAAACCCGTCCAAGGTATTTTGCCATTAAGTTTGACGTCAATCTTACACAGTTTCTTCAGGGAAGTACAAAATGGGAATAAACATTAGAATGCCCATTGACTTGCAACTTGTAGAAAAGGTGCATTTAACGATAAGTACCCGAATCGAAAACATAGTTAAAAATAGCAAAAATATACAAAAATCATAAAACAAGTCAAAAAAAAAAAAAAAAAAAAAAAAAAAAAATGCACCGTCACCTGGTGAATGAATTAAAAACAAGGACCCTCTAGGAGTGCCCCTGTGTTATATAAAAGCAAGCGAGTGAGCGGTTTTGCAGAGGACGATTTTTTTTAAATATGTCAAAAAAAAAAAAAAAAAAAAAAACCCCACAAAAATCCAAAAATTAATAGAGCGTGAACACATGAAAAAATAAAGAACTAGGAGACCCTAGGAGTGTTCCTGTATAATACGAAAGTAATTTGGTGAGCGGTTTCGGAGTAGAAGATTTTTGAAGATTCCCCCCACCCCCTACCCCAAAAAGAACATAATATTCACATAAAATAATAAAAAAATCACTGAAGCGTGACCATTTGAACAAATCTGGTAGAAACCCACCAAAGGTACATTGCCACCAAGTTTGAAGTAGATCTGGATGGACAAAAAACCATCGTATAAGCTTAGCTGACTGACAAGTCAGCTGAGCTAAAAATGATGCCTTTCATCAGTATCGCCCTCATGGAACTAATTTTCAAAAGGCTGTGTCACTGGTGCATGATTCTGACAGAGCTAATTGACTTACCCTGCGTTTGCAAATGAAACTAACGAAATTACCTGATATTCAGTTCTGCATAATTAAAGAGGCACACTATCATATTATCTTAAATTCTATGAGGGAAATAAAAGTCAACGTTTTGCGTTTGAAGTAATTTTTATTTGCAAACTTCAATAGAATATTTTCTATTAAAGGATACTTTATTGACTGAGAACAATACCAGAGGAATCTTGGGATTTAATTTGATCGAGATGATGGGAGTCCATGCTGTCTGTACGCGTTTAAAAATGTGCTCAATTGAAGAGTACTTTCTTGGTAATAATAATGGCCCTTGGAAACATTTTTTAAAAAAATTAAAACTACATTCTTCTGTTAGAAAAACCCTTCTCGTTGGGAGATAGAAAGTGCCTTCCTGAAGAAAATACTGACTTATACCAAATATATTATTTCACATGAGATAATCACTGTTAAACAAGATGCGACAGGGTAGCAAATAGAATAAACTTATAAATAAATGCGTTATTGAATATTTTTTTCCTTTGTAGAATACCTATATTTCGTAAATTTTATAGAGCCCAGAAGAAACCTAAAGCACATTAACTGGGTCCCGAAATTTCAGAGCTCTCTAATATTGGGCCAGTCTTTTTTTTTTTTGGACGGCAATTGACATGACCATAATTTGTCTGAAAAATCTTTATGTAAACACTACTACCTATATTATGTACCACGATTCCTTGTTTTGAATATAGCCATGGTGATATTGATTTGGATTCAAAGATCCCTTTGCACTATATAAGTTCAAAGGTGAAGCCGTCTGATTGCCGAGCAGTCGGCAACCAGTTATTAACGATGCGCAAACAGACATTCTAACATATGACTCAATAGCACATCTGTGCATAGTTGCTTCAATAAATTGTGAATATCAAAGGGTTACGTTCAGAAGCAAAAGTTGGCCAGGCATCACAACATAGACAATGGGTCTCAATGAAAAACAGGACAAAATTCTACTCAGTGTATAAGCAGACTTGCAACATGGGTGGTAGGAACCGACCAATAGAAAAAGTGCCAATAATATCAGTGGTAGTGGTACTATATTTATTGACGATTATATAACGGCAATTCAATGTAAAATGCATTCACATAGTAAATTAATCGAAGAAAAACAATAGCTTCAATGATGCATTTTTGAACGTGTATTGATTGTTTATTATTTGATCCTTATATGATCGACTAGGCTGCAAAATCTTATGACAAGGCCTTCGTCTTGAACCCGTCCACAGCGGCACAGCCGTCTGTCACGTGGCAAGCGTGACCAGCGCCCAGTTCCTATACGCAGCCTATGTGCAGGAAGTTATAATCCATTGTTTATGTAAACAGTGTGGACTGTGGCCTTCCGTCACTATTAAGTATAGGTTAGAGTGTTTTAGAAGTGTATACAGTTTTTAAGAGTCAACGTAGTGAAGCATCAGCGTAACACAGTCACTTAAAACCCGCAGACACATGTAAAATACTCTAACGTATTTAGAACGCAATTATATTGGTTCTGCAAAATAAACAAATGAGTGACTGGCACGGTTGGGCGAACTGCTAGACCCCCTGTCAGGGAGAAGCATGCGATACTCATTACGCTAAACTTAAGCAAGCTCATCCATGTGACAACTTTTTCACACATTTCACTCTCACTGACTAACATATGAACCATACCTTGTCGTGAGACACAGATGTGTGGAGCCCACCAGCAGGTGTGTGTCGATCAAGTTTTTGTACCTACATTCGACACTTTGAGAAAGCTAATAGCTATATATGCAGTCTGAAGCTGCTTTTGAGAATTATACATTAACACCGCTGGATAGAATTCCAGATGATTTAAAAGAAATCTGCAAGCAAGACTTGCTTAGGGCAGGTGCGCATCATTCATCATGTAACCAAGCTCCGGATTTAGAGCTCTGGTTTAGACCGTGTATATGACGTATTGTGGTTTTTGTACTTCTCGTTGTGTAAAAATAAAAGTTCAACACTTCTGGTGTTTGAAGTTGGTATATATTGTTGTCACAGGTTCACAGGTTCGATAGCATACATACAGACAGGTCGATCCACTCTGACGAGATCAAGGTGCGGGCCAAAATAAAAACCAAAAGATACAGATGACGTAGACAGGAATGTCTGACGTAGGGTGCAGTAAAAGATGGAATGCTTTTCAAGAAGGTTTCAGAGTTAGGGAAGATTACCAAATATGGAAGAAACACATTAGGAATAATTTGTTGCGTATATCAGGAGATGTTCTACAATTACAGAGGGGAGGTATGTAAGGGTAAAGTTTTTCGGGTGGACAGCTTACAACATTTCTTTAACATAAATTTAGTGATCTCGCCAGATGATGCTTATTAAAACAAAACCTTAAAAATCAGAACAATTAAGAAAGAAAATTACTCGATAGATTACAGATGCCCATCGCCCAGAAAGGCACATTAGGACCAATAATGGGCCGTCATTAAATGTCCATTCATTAAGTGCATCTGTAAAATCTTATAGTTTATCAGCGTCCATTGCTAATAATCACGTACTTAAAATAGGATAATGTCCATTAAATGCTGAGCCAGCGTAAACGAATAAAATGATCAGTCCAGGTGGTTATGAACTTTTTTGTTGTTGCCGTCTTCTTCGCTGCATGTGCTCCTTTTTAAGGCATTTCACTTATCAAAATTTGTCAAAATTGCAAAAAAATTTGCCATCTTATTATGCATTTCGTGCGTCTCATTATGCGAACGCATAATTAAGAAAATTACAAGATAAAAGAGTGTATAAGCTACTGCTAATGAGCACAGAATCGTCAATTATAAGCCACTGGAATGCATCAAGCGGTTCAGTATCGAGTGTCCATAGGGACCACAGGAAGGCACACATGGATACAATGAGGGAAGTTGGTACATCCATAGCCAGGTAGGAAAATCCACCAAAGGACCAATACACTCGGAGAGGTCCATCAGCTGGTCGCTGACACGAGACCTGCATAATGACAGTTATCCCTGTAGTGTGAAGTACTACTGTGTCTACAACTGAAGTAAATTACCATCCAGACATGTGAATGTATGGGATCCAGGTTCTGGTTGGCCTGGCCCAATGGTCCATGTACAGTCATAGTGATGTTTGTTAACATTGTTCCGCGACAATGGAAAGTGACCAGCGTGGCCACCATACAGTGTCCCGGAAGCATTCGATAGAGACACAGTTCTGTAGCACAGGGTAGCAAAACCAATAGTTTCTTGTAAATGTGCAATAAATGTCCAGTAGTCAGAAAAGAGCGGATCAGTGAAAGTGACATAGTGATATATATATATAGTGTTCTGGTCGACACAACGTATAACTGAATGGCAGGCAACGTCAGGAGTCATTGACTGAGTTAATTAGGCGTAGCTGAACGGTCATCCATATGTGAGACTTCGGGTGAAACATGTTGCTGGTCAGACTGCTGGGCAGGGTCTGGCGACACAGTTGCTGGCGTCATGGTTGATTGATGCACAGGTTCCCCTGGGTGGGCGGCACGAGTGACAGGTCGGTTGACATCAGACAGCAATGGAATGGCTGGAAGTAACTCACAATCACCGCTAAAGGGACCATTCATGTTATCACTGTGCACATTACTTACAATTTTTACACGTTGCCATGGCAAAACTTTAGAGTACCGATAATATAAAAATACTAAAACAATGCCAATTATCACGCCGACAACCAGAAATACAATTGCAGCAATCATGATGGGATTTGTTTTCACATCAAACGAAGAGGGTGCTTGTAATTTAGACTTAGCATGGTCCAGAACTTGCTGTAATTTGGCTACAGGTAAGGGATTAACTTGCTCCAGTAAGAGTGAGGTCACATCAAGTTGAGAACTCAATTTTTCTACAGATACACTGGAAAAATTCCAAACTTTTGATAATAAGGAAGTAACATCAGCAGGAGTGGAAAGGACAGGTTGGGCAGAGGATGTGGATTGACGTTTGAAATATGGTAATATTTTAAATTACTAGAAATACCAAGACATCCGGATTTCAGTGTAATGATTTGAACAGGTTGAATGATTTCATATGGGTGTAAATGATAGGTGTAAAATAAGTGTGGACATCAGCAGTCCGGTATGTGGTGTGAACAAGCATCAGTGCAAGTAGTACTATAGAATTTCTGTGAAAGATAAAAGAGTAGCATTCCTAAGTATATATTCTGGCTCATATAGTTAATTAGATTACACATTAATTATATTACTCATTTAACACATGAACAAAACAATAGTGAGAAATCACTTGCATGTTTTGAAACAAAATGTTTTTGTGGCTAATCATGTGACTGATAATTTGAACAATGATACATCATTACGATGCACAAGAAGGTCATTGTGGCACCTATTCTAATTACAGCACTTTAGCCCAAATTTAATGCACGTGTGACCTTGCTGGCTAATGGTCCTACAGCCTTATGTTATGCATGAGACTATGGATGCCTCCATAACGGTTTGCAATAAGGTCATTACAAGCCTATCAGCATGCAAAACAGTAATATTTGTTCATGGACAGATATAGACAACGAGTTGGTTGCCCAATCTGCCATGACTGATACATGTAAACATGTATATGTGCCCCTCTTAGGCCCTCATAAGAAACAAGTCTTATGCTAAATAAGAGAGCAGATCCACTTATTGACTGCACTCATTCGTGACTTTGATACAGCGAAATGGCCATATCAATGTCCATTATGATCATGACTTGAGACATATCACCAATTGAGCAGAACTGCAATTAGCGACATGTACACAAGCCCTAATAAAATACCTAGCGCGAATGTAATCCCTGGGTGTATTGTATTATTCAAAAGAATAGCGCCTATCTCCATGGGTACATTAGCAAGCCATTTGAAGCGTTTTGGTTCTGTGGCTTCTGGTGGGTCTAGGTTTACACCTGAGCGCTTGCCCGTGACCTGTGTTTGAGGTCTGGGTAGCCTTGGTCTTAAGTGATAACGATGGGCTGGATCTGGCTGGGAACCAGCACCACCGGAGAGTGGATCTGGCTGTTCTTGGTGTTCCTGTCTTATAATGTTTGTGGGTCTCGGGCCATTACTTAATGCCTGTGGCATATCTAGCCTGCTTTGTCTAAGCGGCTGAGTCCTGGTCGACTCATAGGGTATGGGCCTATATTTTTGACCTATTGCCCTATACTCTGGCCTAATCTTATCCCAAGCTGCATTAGAATTGGCAGCTCTGAGGTGTTCTGCATGTACTATTTTAGTTTTTCCACTTGGCTGGTGTCTTATCTTGAATGACACTGGAGTTAATTTCTCTACGATTCTATAGTATGGTTTCCAGGGTAGAGTAAGCTTAGTGGAGTGCCCTGGGGGTGTGGCTTTATCCAAATAGTACACAGGATCACCTACTTCATAATCACATTTTTCTGCCCTTTGATTGAAATGTCTTTGGTTCTTTTGTCGAGCTTCACGCATGTTTTCTTTAACTATGACAAAAGCTTTATGCAATCTACTCAGCATCGTGGGTACATATGCGTCACCCATGTAACGCAATTTAGGACCCAAAAGTGTGTCCATGGGCAGTAATGGATCACGACCATAGATCAGGAAAAAGGGGCTCATTTTGTTACTGTCAGAGACAGAGACTCTGTATGCCAAAAGAGCGGCAGGTATAAAGTCATCCCATTTCCGCTGATCTTGGTTGTCTAAAGCTTTAGAGATAATGCCATTAATTGTTTTATGGCTTCTCTCGCACTTCCCATTTGATGCTGGATGAAATACACTTGTAGTTTTCCTGAGAATATTTAGCTCAGCTGACAACATGTCAACTATTTCATTCAAGTACTCTGTACCACGGTCACTAGTCATAGTGCTCATTACTCCATGGCGAGGAATAATTTCTTCTAAAATAACTCGAGCCACTGTTTCAGCTGAGTGATCTTTTGTGGGAAAACATTCTAGCCATGAAGAAAACCAGTCAACAATGGTAATCATGTAACGATTCCCATTGAAACTCTCAGGGTATGGACCACATGTATCTATTCCAATCATCTGGAACGGATATTCAGGAATTGGCATATCCTGTATCTCCACTTTTCTTTTCCTCAAATTTCTTGAGTTGCATTGTACACAAGAACTTACATGTTTTGCTACGTCTCTAAACATAGATGGCCAAAAATACCTAGATCTAATCTGTGAGTAAGTTTTGTCTATACCATAGTGTCCTAGTTTGTCGTGATATGTTTGTAAGACTACTTGCGTTAAAGTAGATGGTAAAACTACTTGAAGTCGAGGCTCTGGGTCAAGCCTGACTGGGTCAGCTATGTGATATAATGTTGCATTATCCAACACATAATCTTTGGAGTATTTAGCATTTTCGCTATCTGCCTCAAGTGCTTCAATAATTGGAGAAATACTTTTGTCTTTTCTTTGCAATTCTCCAATGTTGATTTCAGGTGATAATTCTAACAATTGATCAAGCAGTTTGGAAGTGTCGGTTTCATCACCTTTCTCTTCATCAAGAGGTGTTTCATTCATTTGTGGCTCATCAGAATCAATTATATCCAAATTGACCACAGTGATGGAATAATCTGAGTCAATTACATCAATTTCAAGCTCAGTTTTGTTCTCATCAGCTTTTGTATTCATACGCGAGAGCATGTCGGCCTTGACATTGTGGACTCCTTTTTTGAATTTAATTTCACAGCCATATTGTGACAAAAGTATGGCCCAACGTTGCACACGTACATTCTTCATTTCAGCAGTGAAGAGACTGCGAAGTGGTTTATGGTCAGTCCATACGACAAATTTAGCACCATACAAGTAGTGATGTAATTTTCCTATCGCATAAACTATGGCGTATGCCTCCTTTTCAATTATGGGCCATTTTTGTTGACCTTGGTTTAATTGGTGAGACACATAATAAATTACACGTTCACCTTCTGGAAAACACTGTGTAAGACAGGCTCCAATGGTGTAATTGCTTGAGTCACAAAATAGGTCATATGGCAAACTGAGGTCAGGGTAGGCAAGTATGGGTGCCTCTGTTAGTTTTGTGCAGAGATGCTCAAAAGCATTTTGCTCTGTTTCACTCCAGGTGAAGTGAGCATTTTTCCTTGTAAGTTGGGTTAGTGGTCGAGCTATTTCACTATAGTGGTCAATGTATTTGCGGTAAAAGCCAGTCATACCAAGAAAAGCACGGACACCTCTGACTGTTGTAGGTGCCATCATTTCTTTTATGACTTTCACTCGGTCTGGGTCAGGGAATGTACCATCAGGGGTAATTACATGTCCCAAATACAGCAATCTTGATTGCAAGAACTCACACTTCGACGGTTTTAGTTTCATGTTGGCCTGCTGCAAACACTCAAACACTTGCTCAATGTGTGTCAAATGATCCGTAAAATTCTTTGAATAGATAATTACATCATCAACAAATACATAGCAGCAGCGTCCTATTAACCCTTTAAGCACTTTGTCCATGGTGGCTTGAAAGTTAGAGGGCGCGGTTGTTAAACCCATAGGACAGGTTTGATATTCAAATAGACCACGATGTGTTATGAATGCCGTTTTGTGTTTGTCTTCCTCTGCTAAAGGCAGCTGGAGAAAGCCGTTTTTCATATCTAATTTTGAATAAAATTGGCATCCACCCAACTGACTTAGTATGTCCTCTATGTGAGGCAAGGGGTAGGAGTTTTTGACCACTGTTTCATTAAGTTTTCTATAATCTATAACTAGTCTTGAAGTACCATCTTTTTTTGGAACAAGTATTAGTGGTGCAGCATAGGCACTGCAAGAGGGTCTAATAATGTCAGCTTCTAATAGTTCATCTAATTGTCTTTCTAACTCGGGCCGTTGATTCAAGGGTGTCCTGTAGGGTCTCAATTTAACAGGGCTGTTTTCACCGGTATCTATTTTAACAGTTGTTACATGTGTACGGCCAATGTCGGTCTCTTTTGTGGCAAACACATGAGGATATTTATCTATAACCGTTTGTAAGGCTTCCTTTTGATGTGGAAGAACATGGTCCAATTTACAGCTAATTTTGACAGGTTCAGATTCGTTTTTGGTGGTTAAGTCAACGACTGGGTCAACAGGTAAGTCAACAGTTTGAATTTCATGTTGTTCAATTTTGTCAGCCAAGGCAATTATACTCTTGCTTGGCAAGTTAATTGAGAATTCACCAGCATTTACAACCCTTAATTTTGGTTTATGATCCCTAAGTACTGCAATCAAACACTCAGGTACCATTATCCCTGGGTACTCTGAAAAGGCTGGTGCGTTGTCAATGTAAGACACACAATAAGTACCACCATCTGGTGAACCAATCAGGGATATTTCAACAAAGTGTTCAGTATGGGGTGCTATTGACACTTTTTGATCTGTCTCAATCAAGAAACATGGCCGATTCAGATCAGATTTTCTCTTTAACAGAATAACATCACTTCCAATACGCAGGGTACGACTTTCATAATCAAGCGTAGCCTGGACTTTTGACAGAAAGTCACTGCCTAAAAGTACATCTCTTTGAATTCCTGAGACAATTTCAAATTTTCCGGCAACTTTTATTTTGTCAATTACAAAGTCAATTTTGGCAGTTCCAAGTGTGGATAGTCGGTCTCCACTAACACCTGTAAGGTTTGTTATTCTGCTGGAGTGTAATGTGATTGAACCTGATGAGGGCAATTTCTTGAAAAACTGTTCTGACATAATGGAAATGTCTGCCCCTGAATCAACTATCGCCCAGGTGGTTAATTTACCTATGTTAATTCGCACTACAGGGGTGTGTATTGGAATCAATTCACTGGCCATCAATATAGCACCTGGGACAGTGATTCCACTCTGTCCAGGGCTTTCTAGTTTCCCTGAGTAGTAGTCTGATCATTTGTCATTTCATGCTTCCTACGTCTGCACTGTTTCCAGCGATGACCAACTTTTGAACAATGAGCACATATCACTGTGCCTTCAGCCGTAAAGGCATAAGGTTTTCCGTTATAACTGCCCTTCTTATTCTGGGGCTGGTTTTTGTTTACCGTTTGCTGTGGCTTTCCCTGGGGTTTTGCAGGTTGATTCCTGTGAATTTGTAAGACTTCAGTCAACATGGATTTTAATTCCCCTATTTCTGAACTTGCTGAGGCTTTTGTGCTTACTTCATCTACCTCCATAGGGATTTCTTCCTTTCTGCGCAGGTTAAATGTACGCTGCGTTAATTGCTCCTGCACAGCAATGTTAAGAGCGGCATCAAGCGTTTCGGGCCTGTTTCTAATTATTTTCCTTGCTATGTGGTCATCTTGGATACCGTCCAAGAATATGTCACGTAACTGCTGTTGTATCAGTCCTGGTGACAAGTCTACCGTAGCAAATGCCTCTTCAGCCAAGTCTATAATGCGCTCGGCAAAATTTTGCACACTTTCATTTACTTTCTGTTTTATGCGCTTTAAGTTTTGCAATGCATACTGTTGGTCAGTGTAGTCTGAGAAGCGTGTTCTCAGTGCAATTAAAACAGCTGCCCATGTAATTTGTGGGTTCTGCCTTATTAAGCGGGAATAATATTCCGCGGCTGGGCCCTTAAGTGTTTGAAGTGCCAAAATCTTCAGCTTCTCATCTGAATTGCCCACTGTTAACCCGATTTTTGTCATGTCGCGTATCCATATTCTAAGATCACGACTGTTTTGGCCAGAAAATGACTGCACTTGGCTCGCCAAACTTTGGAGCCTAAGTTCATACTGCAAATCTCTTAAATTTTCTGTCAATATTCGGGAAAAATCAGGCATGGGAGGAATAACTGGGACTTGTACAGGTTGAGGTACAGGTTGGGGAACATTTTGGTCCAGAATCTGGTTCTCCATTATACAAAGTTAGCTAATCCACTATACAATAAATTCAAATGCACACAGTGACGAAACAATCCCCAAAGTGGTAATTGCAAGACTACTTACCTTGCCATTTCTGTTTGAAGTTTCCGTCTCGTCCTTTGATCCAGTGTTAAATGAAGTACATTAAATATCTTCTTTTTTCTTCAAAATCCTGCAAGCGGCACCATTTGTAACCAAGCTCCGGATTTAGAGCTCTGGTTTAGACCGTGCATATGACGTATTGTGGTTTTTGTACTTCTCGTTGTGTAAAAATAAAAGTTCAACACTTCTGGTGTTTGAAGTTGGTATATATTGTTGTCACAGGTTCACAGGTTCGATAGCATACATACAGACAGGTCGATCCATCTGACGAGATCAAGGTGCGGGCCAAAATAAAAACCAAAAGATACAGATGACGTAGACAGGAATGTCTGACGTAGGGTGCAGTAAAAGATGGAATGCTTTTCAAGAAGGTTTCAGAGTTAGGGAAGATTACCAAATATGGAAGAAACACATTAGGAATAATTTGTTGCGTATATCAGGAGATGTTCTACAATTACAGAGGGGAGGTATGTAAGGGTAAAGTTTTTCGGGTGGACAGCTTACAACATTTCTTTAACATAAATTTAGTGATCTCGCCAGATGATTCTTATTAAAACAAAACCTTAAAAATCAGAACGATTAAGAAAGAAAATTACTCGATAGATTACAATCACAAGGCCCTTCCAATTTGCTCCCAGGCAAAAAAGACAAACAAAAGCAACAGGTTTAGCTCGCCAATTACGGAAGCAGGATAAAAACAAAATTAATGATGCAGTTCCAAAAAAGCACAAGAGCCCCAAAACAAATGGGGATCAGTGTTTATCGGGAATGGGCTCGTTGAAGAAGCGGCTGAAAGGAAACAAGAAACAGTGAACACTTTCCGGTTGATTGAGATATTACCGCGATGTTAGATGACAAACTTAACTACTGGCTGTCTTACTTTGCACAAGAAGCGAAGCATACTGACGGGAAACCATATATCCTCCCCAGATATTTTATCACATTGTGAGCGTGCCTTGCAAAGGCATCTTCGTGATAATTCTGGACATGTAAATTTCTTCAATGTTAATGACCCTACTTTTACGGGAATGTGGAAAGCATTTTCATTGCAGCTTGTTCTTTCCTTTTTCTTTTCTTGATTCAATAAATGTGTTTCCCATTTTTAGCTCCCCATATTGCAGGTCGTCCAGAGTGGACACCAAACCACGTGCAGAAAGATGTGGGCTGGTCTGGCCACCCTTGCATGAAGTGACTCTCGGTCCAATCACAGCGCTTGCCTGGGCTCACTGAATACTCTGTTGAAGATTCTACAAGATTTAGAAGAAGCTAATGCGGCTCTCTGATTGGTCGTTGTGATATGCTCAAGGCAAATTGCGTTCTAAATAACAAGTGAAGTAAACACATAATGGACACTTTTCACATAGTAGCATTGCCAATCAATGTCCATGACAAGGGTCGTTCTTCAGAATCTACCACCCCTATAGTTCATTTGCCGTGACACTTCAATGCTTTTCTATAGCCGTGCCTTATTCCATCAGGAAATCGGTGGTGAATTCTAGAGAAGCTCCATGATAAGCATGAATCCTGTAAAAAGTAAGTGAGTTAAATTCCAAACATTTATTGCTCTTTTACCTGCAATAGGTTTCTTGTAGAGTCCACTCTCTTCATCAATACATGTACTCCTCTGAAATAACTGTTGAGTGGGAATGCTGCCCAATTCACTGAAATCTGTAATTTTTGCTTCCAGCACCAGTCCTGGTCTTCGTACTGCCGCATGGATTAGTGGAAAATACATGAGCAAGCAGTCAAAATTGACTGTGCATGTGACAACTTATGTAAGCGGCAAACACCACCACAAAAGGCAGGGGAAAATGTCATGCACCAAACAATATCTTGGTCGGTTCTTACCACCTATGTTACAAGTCTCTTATCAGATGTCATGTGACATGTTATAACTATCAACTGTGGTCCCATCTGCCGAACGCCCATTATACCTAAATTTGAGCTCACATAACACTTTTGTTCTTACAAATCAAAATAGTCTGGTAAAACAAGAGTAATGTATCGAAGATAGTTATGCTCGATTGATACCATTATTATATTTTAACTGATTTATAATAAACACATGCCTAAAAGGCGTTAGATTATCTAGTTCCTCTGCAACAGCTCTGCAAAATATCGGATTTTTCACTGATTAAGTGCCTGATTATCACAATAAGAAGGTTGCACGAACGAAAGTGATGGACTCTTTGTTGTAATTCAATTTTTGTGGAAACAGTTTGCAAACAGAGAATTATGGACATTTTCCAACGAATTGCTGGAAGATAAACTTTATTTACTTAGAGTGCAGTCGTCGCTTTAGTCTACACCAGTGATTCTTGCTTATTGTGTTTGTGGCAGAGACAATGCCTACGTGTCCCGTAGAAGGGGAGTGTGCGCCGAGAAAGAAAACAGTTGATTATTATAGAAGGGATCTTTCCATGTGAAAAAACTGCAAAGAGCAGAGGTTTTCAATTGGTGATATAAAGCTATTAATGGCTTTATACCAATCCAACAACGAGAATGACAATGATACAAAAGCAAATAATTCTAATTCCAGTTGTAATCAGGAACAACCCTAGGCTTCTCAGTTACCATCCAGTCACAACAACCATGCATGCTCCCAACAAACCAGGTGGGGACGAAGGGAACAGTTTGGAAAATACAAATACCAGCGCTGATATGCTGCTACAACCACTCTTGGCTTATATACCGTTTAGTATGGAAAGTGGTACACATGAAAATGTCAAAAACGCTGTACTAGGTGGCTTCACAGACGATGAAGTAATACAAGCTAGAGATACGCTGTAGAGCTTTTGTGATCATGATATAATTGAACCTGTGAAAAAAAAAAAAAATCAACATCCAGGCTGAAAAGTGAGGTTTATTTAAAAGACATTATACTTGCACTGAACAAACTAGACAAAGCCAACAAAACACCACTCATTGTCATTGATGCCCTCAGTCTTAGCAAAATACCTCGGTCTCATCCAGAGGAACTGAATAACATTTCAATAGCTGATAAAATGAATAAGTTAGAGGGGCGATTTGAACAGATGCAAATAACGCTGGACACAGTAATATGTGAGAACATGCAGTTGAAAGACATTGCAAAATTTAAAACGTTTGCTGAGACCATGAGATCTAATATGGTTACTGTTCCAGCTTCCAATATTACAGGGTCATAGCAAATCAGGGAATGCAGATAAAGATATTTTATGTTCCCGTAGCATCCCATGATGCAAGTCTCGTTTCGTTCGCAAATAAAACACTAACAGTAGCTGATGGCCCAGATACCCGACCTGAGTAAACTGAATCTGACATGAGATTCGGATATCCCGGTTAACAGTACATCCGGTTAACCCAACTGTACACGGCAGAGGTCACCGGCGTGCCTGTGGGCGTGGCCAGGCAAATGCTTTAGTTAGAAATCGTGCATTTCAACAGAACACGGGCGTATTTAACGTCCCCAGCCATATGATGGTTAGGTCGCTGTCCCGGAAAAGCATGCGTTATGCACCCAGTCATTCCTGTCTAATCAGTAGGGCACCAAGCAATGCCTCCCAGTCAAGAAATAACTGGTGCAGAGCTCGAGATAAACCTCATGACACAGCTGACGATTTTCGCCTTCCAGCTTATGCAACTTAAAAGCAACGTTGCTGATCGACGACACATAGTAGTAACTGAGAGAGCACCTACCACAACAAGTAAATTTAAAGATGCCCCGAGCCCAGTTGGGACTTTTTTGTTTACAGAATGGACCGCAACACCCACAAAAGAGATTTTCGACCTTATATTGCTGATGCATGGCTACCTATGACCGATATTAATCATGTCACCAAAATTCCTACAGTGCTAAACAGCTCTCATAGCTGACTTATCACTGTTACTAGTATCATATAACAGCCATGGCCGTGGTGCTGGCAGATATGAGAGCATTAACAAGTTGTCTGACTATTATACTAATGACATCATTCTGTTACAGTAACACTGGCTTTGTAAACACAGGTAGAATCAATTACAGCCCATGTTGAAATGAATGGGGGTAATTGGGGTGTCAGGTATGAATGAGAGTGAACTTGGCAGACCATATGAATGTTGTTCAATTTTGTGGGAAAATGACATAAACTTTAAAAAAATCCAGCGGAATTTTAATGCAAAAGAGGATGTGGAGTTATTTGGGAATCAAATGAGTTAACAGTATTATTTGTGAACGTGAATATGCCTTGCGATAACCTTAGAGAAAAAAGACATTCCAGAGAGTATGCCAATATACTATATGAAATAAGTTTTAAATTTCAGGAACTTAATATTGATAATATTGTTTTGGATAGTAACCTTAATACTGCCCTGTCAGGCATTAAGTATTTTCACAGAAAGACTCTTATGTTCTTTGTGACACATGAAAATCTGATGTGTGTTTTGAATCATGAAAAGAATCAGGTTGACTTGTCATACAAGAGCAAAGTTAATCAAGAAAGGGTCCACTTTTGATCATTTTTTACCGTCTGAAAATCTAGATGAGATGATATCTGGATACTCCACGACTCATGAAGGTGATTATTTATCAGATCAGTCCCCAGTTATCCTTAAGATAAAAGTAACGAAGTTCTATACCACAACTGAAAACTTAAAGTCTCTTATCCCTAAACCGTTGCGGCATGATGCCATTCCAACATAATTAAATCATCACCGTTTAGAACTTGAACAAAATTTGAACAAAATGGAAGCTCCGTTCGATGTTGTATGCTGTACCAATAGCGTGTGTAAAGAAAAAACATCAGATATTCAAAAACTTCCATGATAAAATTATCTCTGCATGTATTAATGCCAGTAAATCTACAATTCTTTACAATTCTGACAAATCAAAGAAAGCAATATCTGGGTTGGGCGATTATGTTGAAGGTCACCAAAAAGATGTATTTTTGGGGGCAGTTCATTTGGAAACGTAACATCTCTCCTAGCATAGGTCATCTTTCCGACAAACGAAACAATACTCGTTCTTTGTACCAGTATGCCCTGTGTTTTGTCAAAAGATATAAAGAGATCTGTTGTGCAAATAAATTACCACAATCCATCGTTTATAACAAAACTAGGGACTTTTGTTCTGAATTACAGAAAATTCAAAACACAGGTGATAAGAGGCCAAATAGCGTTCATGGAGTGTCAGAGCCACACGAAATAGAACTTTTTGCTGAGAAATATGCTAATTTGTACAAGTCTGGTTCATGGGATGTGGGGGGAAATGGACAGGTTAAAATGATCTTGAACAGGCTATACTATCTGGTGAGTCATGTAGGGAAAATGGTATATCAATGAATAAGATAAAGAGCAGTATCATAAAATTGAACAAAAAAGATAAGCATGGTGGTGATCTTGGCTACCACGCTGAACACATAATTAATAACAACAATAGTTTACATGTGTATATGTCTATTCTTTTTTCAACGATGGTTGCACATGAAACTGTCCCTTAGGGGCTTATTAAAATCACTATGCATCCAATTCCCAACGACAAAACAAACTCAATAAGTGAATCCAACAATTAGCATGGCATTGCACCATATAGTATTTTAAATTTTAGATGGTATCATCATGGCTGATAATTTGGAACTGCTTCACACCTTACAGCTGCAGTTCGGGTCTAAATGCTGTGTTTCAACCACCCAATGTACATTTGTCTGGTCGGAATGTGTCAACCATTATATATCTATTGACACCGATGTGACCATAACAATTCTTGGTGCCAAAGCATTCGATAGGGTGCAGTATCTGAAATTGTTCCAATTACTACAAAAAGAGGTACACATATTTCCTACCACTGGAAGACTACTCCTCAATATTTATACAAGCCAAATTATTAATGTTATATGGTGAAATACTTTAAGTGATCTTTTAATGACAAGTAATGCTGTAAAGCAAGAAGAGGCTCTATCTCCCATTCTTTGTGGTGTATATAAAGATGAACTAATTAAGAGAGTTCAAAAATCAAGTTTTGGATGCTACATTGGTCAGATGTTTGTGGGTGCATATGCTTTTGCTGATGACTTGGGTCTTACTCTTCCAACATAAAAAATCTCACTAGACTACTAGACGTACGCTCAGAGTTTAGAAAAGAATTTAATACCACAAAGGCTGGTTGTATAAGAGCACATTTCTTACAGGATTATGACCTACTACCCAAGCTCCACAGGTGTCTAAAATAAATAGTAGGGCTTCACATGGGATATAAACATAGGTAAAGGATTCTAGCTCTGTGGATGTCTAAAAATAGGAAATGGATTATAGCCGGATCAAGAAAACTGGCTGAAACTGGGAAGTTGCAAAATGAATGTAGGGTGATCTGTACTGTTTATACAGGTGTGTGTTTTGCAATGCCACAGTATTGATAACAAAAATAGGTAACCCACATGAAACCATTGATAAATAGGATTAAAATGCAGAGATGAAACTGCAGCGGTCTGAATCATACAGGCTTGGGTAGCAAAAGTCTGGCTGGACAGTGTTGTCAAAAAGGATTACTTAAACACTGCTGAGTAGATCAACCAAGGAAATAGATCCAAGGGACCAGAGCATGCCTGGCTGTTGCATGATATATTAAGTCTTTCAATTAAAAGATGCTTAATCCTCCTTAGTTTTCAAGAGGAAAGGAGTGAAAGTGGGGGAAACTATCAAGACTTTGGACTGAGCAAACATTGATTTTGTCAATTTTGATAAGGTACCTAAAAGTCAAGCCATACAAAGAATGCAATGGATAGAGAAATTACCTCCGGCTCCCTTACTTGAAGGCAGCCCAGTAGAATGCTACATAGACAATACTGGTACCGACCTGACTGATTTGCAAAAGACCTGTCTATATGTTAAATGTCCCATTACTAAAAATGAAGGTTCTGCTATAGATGGTAAAGAGAAAGCAGGTCTTGTTAATTTGAGTTTACACAGTCTGTAGTCGGCGGTTCGAGTAAACTGGCAGAACAGACTGGTGAGTGGCGTACAGTTGAATCCAGACAAAGCATGCCTGGACACCATGCTGGAGATGCAAGAAAAAGTCAATTGCAAACTCAGCTGTACTTTAAACAAAATGCAGATTACAAGGATGAAACAAACCCTCTGGTTGGCCTAAAATTTGAATTGACATTACGAAATTCCTTTACAAATAATGGTCAAGTTGTGGACATGATAGGACCTCGGTATTCTGACTGGTTTTAACAACCTCATCTATAACTCAATGGGATTCCAGTCATGGTCAAATAGACACCTACTTCACAAGCATTCCGTCTGATGACAGGGGGGATAGAGAGCTATAAAGTGGATATACAAATAGTGAAACTGTGGATATGTGCTGTAACTTTGGTCCCCCCCCCGCCACACCCTACATGGAGATCAGTCGATGTCTGCAAAATACCACAGCCAAGTACACCATCATGAAGTCAGACCTCATGACACATACTGTGGGACAAGGTTCTCCACATATTCAAATGGACAACTTATTCCAGGGTCATGTACCTGCACATGTCCAAATTGGCTTGTTTGGTTCTAAAGCTGTGAGAAGAAGTTACACCAAGAACCTTTCAATTTTCAACACTATAACCTCAATTACCCACAAGTGATTACAGATGGCAATCTCTAAGAGAAGAGCACTAGAAAACTGTACATGGACTCTTACCTAACTTTGTTCGGGGGACTGGTAAATGGAATACCACCGATGGTAATTACATCAATCGAGATAATTATCCTACTGGCTACTGTCTTTATCTGTTAACCAACATTAACCAATCCAAACAGATGCAAGATGTCATGCCTATATGTAAAAAAGGCAAAATCAAAGTAGAGGTAAGATTTTCTCAGCCACTGCTGACAACAGTAGACCTGTTGACGCCAGTTTTCCAGAAGTCAACGAAGTGGATTATACTCATAAGCTATATCTGTAATGAATAACTATCAACCAAGGTGCACGTCACTGAAACATTGTCTGCTGAAATGCTATTTTCACAGCATCTACCCTTCTGACAGAATGCCATATAAACTGAACCTTTACTTGAGTCAGTTGATTTTCAACATGGACCCATATCATATGCCTGGCAAACATTGGATAGTTATATTTGTCCTGAGACAGGGACCTATGGAATTCTTCGATTCCTTTGACCACACTCCAGCCTACTACAACAGAAACTTTGTGGATTTCCTGAGATGCATGAGAGAGGTGTCAACTTCAACCAGAATATGCTACAGGCACACAAGTCTTATGTGTTGACTGTATTGTCTCTAAGTTGCCATACACCACTGTATACCTATGGGCATGATCACCAATCATTTTTGGAGAAACAGCAGAAAAAATAGCAAGATTGTGTTTAATTTCATTAAATTTCCCTCTATACTGTAGATGAAGAAAACGAAAGTTACGAAAATGTTATTTAACACTTGTCCGTTCTTACAAACAACAAAATGTGTTTGAGTACAGTTCTGTATGTGGGTCTGTATGCTGTTTTATGCTGTTCTGTGGTGTTCTGTGTGCTGTTGTATGTGATCACACAATTATGACATTGAAATATCTATAAGTAGAGCTGAATTAAACAAAGACACACACCAGTGAGGTTAGGGAGAAAAAAACGCATTGTCCAATTTGTGGAACATGACATTTATTATATTTATATACACATCTATGTGATACCCATGGTTTTAACAGTCAAGAAAGATCAAAATGGTTGAAGCAAGCAGTACTTGATTCAAACGATACAGAAAATCTTGGAAGCCAAGAACCCATCTCAGAGGGACATAAGGTCACTGAAGGGAGGGGGGTATTGGACAAAATAGTCTATAGCCGAGAGAGTAATTAGTTAATGAGATGCAAGATAGTGTTCCAAATGTAGAATTCATTCAAGGTATACCTTCAAACTGGGAGCAAGACAGTTTTCTGGACTGAACACAAGAAAGCTGATTGTATTTGACGATCTGACGAGCGATATTAGCAAAGATGAAAATATGACAGATTTGTTAACCAAAGGAAGCCACCATCACAATTTAAGTGTTCTCTTGCTCATGCAAAATTTCTTAGAGCCATGCACAGTGACCATGCGCCTAAATTGCAAGTTTTTAATTTTAGACAGCATGCATATGTATTTACAAACGAAAATTTGGAGTCAATGCATGATCCCAGACTAGCCAAAGCATATGATGGACATTTACAAAGAAGCGACTTCAAAACCAGATGGTTTCTTGTTGATTGATTTGAAGCCAACAACACCTGATTAAGAATGACTGAGAACAAATACTACATAATAAATATCATCACAGAAGCCTACAAAATTATCAGCAGAACATTTGAAATCCTTTATGTCCATCATGGTGATTTAGCAAGTGAAAATGATGATGTAGAGGATGACGTCAAACATCAGCAACCTATGACAAAAAACATGAATAAAACACGCTGCTGTATATGCAATATTACAAAGTCTTGAAGACAAGACAAGTCAAGATCCTCCACAATGGGAGGAAAATGTGTTAAAAGCATAGCTCTTCACAATGATGCTGATAAATCGCTTATTCAGAATAACAAAGCATTAGCTCATTTATGTGTGTATGAGTGGAATGGCATGAGACCTCACTGTTAAATACCTTGCTTCATGTGTTCACAGACAAGAGTTGCTTTTGAGCTAATTATGTGTGTGATATGTGATACTATCGATATTTAGCTACCCCTAAATACCATAAACTGGTGAGTGATGTGCAAACATTGTGAAACTATATGGAAGCCCTACCCCAAACAGACAATTAAATTATTTGTGTATTGCCCAACTTGTAAGAAAACATGTGCTGAAAAAGTAAAAAATAATAAGAAAAAAATGATATTCGAGCACAAAAAGATCAATAGAATAAACAGGAACTTGTAGACTGACAAAATCTACAAGTAGCTGGTCATCCTGTTATTATGTAAGAGCTTCAACTTCTATGTACTGTTGAGTAGTGCAGACAGTCAACTGTTATGCCTTAGGAACTGTGGAATGATTTTTATGTACAATTACCACGGGAATTAAGTTTATCGGAGTATTAGAAAGTTGCTGCAAGTGATATTCATATATCACTTGCAGCAACTTCCATGTGATACCCATGGTCTTGACAGTCAGGAAAGACAAAAATGGTTGAAGCAAGCAGTACTTGGTTTAAACGATACAGATAATCTTGAAAGCCAAGAGCCCATCTCAGAGGGGCAAAAGGTCACTGAAGGAGGGATATTGGACAATAGTCTATATCTGAGTTAGTTATAAGTTCACCTTAAGGTGGTGCTGCCCATCCTGCTCATGGTTGACTACCCATATCTTGGTGTTACCTTCCATGACCCTCACTTTTTCTCCATAGATTAACATGGGGTATTAGCAGATATAAATTTACATGCTCTATATGTTCCCAAATAAGCATTAAACTTTCATTATATCACACCTGGAAGTATTTTAAAGATAATAATGTCTACTTCAGGTAGAGTAGATATTCTCATTCGTTTAAATTTCATTACTGTTGGTCATGGATCCTTCTGACGATGAACACTAGCATGTCTAACTTTTTTGTAGATGATACTGGATCTGACAAGGTTAAACTGGTGTTCGGTTTGGTCACATCGCTATCATTGAAAACTGTTGTCGGCTTCTCTTTTCATGGACCTTTTATATATTTGGTTACAATTTGAACATTCAGGCATTTTCTGCACATATTGCAGTGCAGTAAGTGTTCCAAGTGTAGTGAGACTTATGTTGTTTTTTTATAATTGTCTGATGAATATAGTTTGTTATTGTTAAGGTCATGTCAGGTTGGCTCAAAGTGTTTAATGTACTCTCTCTCTCTCTCTCTCTCTCTCTCTCTCTCTCTCTCTCTCTCTCTCTCTCTCTCTCTCTCTCTCTCTCTCTCTCTCTCTTGTATAAATAATCAGCATCTAAATCAGCTGACTGAGAAGTTGAACTACGTCTGATTATAAATGAAAAAATTTAAAACTGTCACAGGAAACAGTTATACTTACATTTACCTTTAGGAATTTCAACATGATTTCTCTCTCGTTCTCTCTCTTTCTTTCTTTTCATAAAACCTAATTCTTTCTCTGATAAAGGTAGTAGAATTTTACAATAATTAGGACTGTTTCACATTTTTACCTTTTGAACTTTATAGAACCACGAGTTAGATGTACGTTATGCTTGGCTGACTTGCAGATGACTTATTATGGCATACTACATTTTTTTAATTCTAAATTATTACCGGAATAAATGACTTATTAGATGACTTGTGGGATTCTATGCTTTCTCGAACATTTAATTTTCCTTTCAAATCCTTCTGGAAATGATACTTGAAATGTGACTGCTATCCTTACAAATTTTGGCTATTGTAATGCAATTTTTGACTACGTTTTTATGGTTTGAGGTTTAATGTCATTTGCTTCTGGCTGATGTTTAACATTTCAACCAATGTACTTACTATATTTGCACATTCAAACACTTTTCTTTTTGAAATACTCTTAGTTTATCTGCTTTAAAACAACATCATGTCTTTAACTACATGCCTAAAACACATCGAATTATATAATCATGTTGTTTGGATTCTTGTTGATGGTCATTTAGGCCTAGAGGGCTTTTCTGATGGATTGATGTTGGTATTAGTGTCATTTTGTGGACTTATATGGATGATAATCAGTGTTGAGATGGTGGTTGCAAGTAGTACCTTCTAGAGTACTGAATTTTATAGACATTTTCAACAAATTAGGAACTTGCGCTTACAAATTCTCTGATGTGCTGCAAATGTTGGTCCTTTTTCATAAATTGTATGGTACTACATGTACATGAATGATGCACCCGTGCAAGCCAATTTACTGAAATAGGCCTATGATTTTAAACAAACCTTTTTGCATTCTGTCACGTTAAAGCTAGACATGGCTTTTTCGACCCTATGGACCTTTGCACATACGTTTTGGTCTCTTTTGGGTCAATACGAACTATAAATTTATGTGTTTCAGCTGTACATACCAAGGAACATTGCCTTTGGTCTGAATTGACTTGTATTTGTTTCATTAGGACTACGGTTTGGATATGGTAATGACACTGTCTAATATTGACCAAGCAGCAGGACATACAAGTCAATGGTTGCTGGTGTGTTGTGACATTTTAGACAATACTATAGTTGGGAACAGTTTAAGACAAATATTGCAAAGAAAATTACCACTAGCTAAACATTTTGTTACAAAATAGTTCACCCGTGTTGTGCAAAATCCCATGCGAGAAATTAATATTTTGGTACTCGATACTAAGGGTCAACCTTCAAATATTGGTTATTGTGACGTCACATTATATTTTCAGGCATCTCCATCATGAATATGAAAAACAATCCACCAGTGTTTGAAGTCTTCAATCAATCATGGTAGCTACTTCATGAACAAAAATGAGAAAACATGTTCAAAAGAAGCGCCAAGAGTCTATCAGCTATTTCTCCCGTTATTGCATGGCAACTCCAGATGAATGCCAAGCTACAAACGATTCAAAAAGAGGAACCACACGGAGACTAAACCACCTCAAAACCTCAGTGTAATTTAAGAAAATAAAGTGATGATTATTTGAAGGGTTTGTTTGTTTATCGATAGTATACTTAGACTTTTTTCTTTATAAACAACACTTACACACACATACAATGATATTTCATGTCATGTGCAAAATAGACTACAGATTTGAATATAGGAGAAAGAACTATCTTTATCCCTACTGTCAATATACCTCGCCACAGCAAGCACACAGGGCACCTGAGATGCTTGATCCCCGAGGTCTAAGTCCACTGATCGTGTATGTCCAAGATAAGAAGTTTATTTGTAACCATACCCACATGGCAGATAAACCTTACACTGTTATCGGCCCTGCTTTATCAATGAAACTAGTTTGGAGCTAATCTGTGAGGCTATTTTTTAAAGTGGCTTAAAATTATCACAGTGATTTTTTTCATGATTTTTATCGAGATACACCTATGTAAACTTTATAATTTCCAGATTAAACCAGTTTTTAGCTCTCACCTGTAGGGATATTTTTAGATGCAGGAGGGGATATCATTTTTAATCCCCTGTGAGGGTTTTGTCTCAAAGAGCAGCATAGTAGTTTATCCCATTTTTGATAGAATCATTGGCTTCTGATTGGTTAATAACTATGGTACACACTTTGTATTACCCTTATTTGTGCATTAATTACTGCAAAGGTGAAATACAGCGCGATTCCTGAAACTGACCGGGGAATACAGCGGTATTCTCGTAACTGACCGGGGAATACAGCCGTATTCTCGCTGCATCTCCCTATCTGGTTAGTGCATCGATCAGCCATCAGAAGTCTCTGTCATGCGATTCAAGCCTTGACGCGCTGCAGACGACAACATGATGGCGGACTGTGAAGTGAACTGCAGCAGCAGCGGGTCGAACATGTGTATTTTTTGGGCATGAAATTACATCATCAAAAATTGGATAAAATCGTCATTCACTGTTATATTGTGAAATACAGGAAGTATCTCCCCCAAGACAGCTGTACTACCCTCGGCTTCGCCTCGGGTAATACAGCTGTCTTTGGGGGAGACACTCCCTGTATTTCACACTAAAACAGTGAATAACTAATAGTATGACAAACCTGAACTCGATTTTTGACCAAACATGGTAAAATTCGACTTTTTGACAGATGAATCTGTAAAAACAATGACGTGTTTCTATTTGCTAGCACCTATCCATGTAGTAACTGATTTAGTCTTGATACTTATCATAGCATGAAACCTCCCACCACATACTGGACATACATTATCGGCAATTCTGTGGGTTCAATTAAGGCCTCTCACACATCGCCTCATCAGGAAGCCCTATGACGAAGGCCGAACAATCTTACTCCCTATATATTTATGTGCATGGCATCTTGTTTTGTCTTTTCTAGACCTGTGTACCCACAGTATAGTCAAATAGAATTCACTGTCTGTCAGCTGCTTAACACAATCGATTACGTCTTGGTTCAGGGCTTCACTTACTGCATTGTTCAAACGCATGTCTTTTGCCATTTTCGAATTCCTTAAGAAGAAAACTATGTCATAACTAAGAGGAGGCTTGTCTATAAAATTATATGACTGTGATTATTTGCGTGGCATAAGCATTCTTGTTAAGTTTTAACATTTAAAAAAGTCCAAATGATGTCAACCTATGTGCCCATTATCTGTTAGACGGCTGACCCAATCTATGTTTAACAATCAAAATATATTACGAAACGAAACGTTTTGGCTGTTGATACTAGAAGACGTGCATGACTGCACCAATGTGCAATTAGGCGATGGCCGGTCTATAAAGCAACTTTTAACGTACAAAACTGATCATTTTGATTCTCATACAGAAACCTGGCATTTTATTGGCCACCCCTTGCCTTACAAAAATCATGTGGCTCCCCAATGATATCACCACGGCAGAAAAAGGCCTACAATACAGTTTATATACACTAAATCATCATGAACAGTGTTTCTTGTCAAAACAAAACGACAGCAGCTGGGAGGCAGCACGACAGGCTTAGGTTGCGCCACGTAGGATCCTTTCTTTGTGGATGTAAACACATACGAATTATCGTCTGTACTTACCCCATATGTTTTTAAGTCATTGATTGCGTTTCATGACAACAAACAAACACGAAACATTTGCATAAGAAAGCCTAAATTCACTGTCTGATATGCAGTAAATTCCTATCCATTCACAGATGAGCTAACACTATTGGTGCGATGGGAAATATAATCCGGTGGATAAGAAATAATACTCGTTTCAATTCCCCTGTGTACCTCTTTGCTGTCATTGTTGGGTTTGGAATTAATGAATATGGATCATGTTTTTCTGTACTATTTGAAAATTACCTCATTGGCTATGTTGTGCAGTGGGCTTTGTTCTCCGACTCATAGTTATAGTGAAGGTAGAGTGTGTTTATAATGTTCCAGATTCATAAATATCACAAAAACGATGTAGGCCTACTTTACTCTTTTGCTGTAAACTTAGCTGACTGACAAGTCGGGAGAACTAAAAGGTGATAGGATTAACAGGTCTCTTTTTATTTTTGGCAGAAGTAATGAAATTTGTGTTTTGGACGGTTAGGCCTATACATTTTGGAAAAGAACTAGTGTCTGCAGTTAATGATGAATATTTCTAAGGTTGAGAGGACCGGTTTAAAGCCACCAGGTGCCTTTTATGGGTGACTGCCTGTCTAAAGTCAGGAGTGAAATTTGGTTCTTCACATTGGTATTGGAAGAGAAATGTTGATGCTTTGGCAAGTCTGGAATCTCTTTGCTGTCATTGTTGGGTTTGGAAATAATGAATATGGATTATGTTTTTCTGTACTATCTGATGGGGTCTATTGTTAACTCTATCTGTGTCAACTGCAAGTAAAGTCGAACTAAGTAAAACGAACTGCTCTGATTATAATAATGGCGCCAGATTAATGCTCATTGGAAGACACCCTTTCATTCGAGTAGCAGCATGCCTGCAGTTACGTAGATAGATATAATAGTGAACAGCTTTCTTTGGGACGCTTTTCAAAGGACGCCTAAAGATGTTGACTCTGACTCAGTTCAAAATATGGCACTGAAAGAATTCACGAATAAAAGGTAGTGCACCTGTGTACTGTACCACTTACCAGGAGTTACCTAAAAGAAACTACCGTTCCTTCACAGTGCAAATATGTACATCATGCACAATACTGTGATGTCGTTAACCTTTATGATACATTCTGTGAAGAAAGGCAATATTAAAAAAAAAAAAAAGAAAAAAAGAAAAAAAAAGGACAAAAAAAAAAAAAAAAAAAAACCCAAGAAAAAATTCCAAAAACTGGATGAATTGTTCTATGTATGCCACGTTGGGATTTTGAAGCGTAAGCGTCATGGGAGAACACATGTTGCAGAACATTATTTCAGGCATATCTTTTTTCATACTCAATAACATTATGCAATATCATATTACTGACTTTCCTTTCAGTCTAAGAGGCTGCAAATGTTTTGCGGATGACACTCTAATAAATGCAGATGGTAACAAAATTGAACGAGCAAAATATGACTGAAGTATCGATATTGATGCTTAGGTAGTTTTTACAAGAGAAAGCAAGTTTAAAAGCTTCTTAGACCATATCAAGAGTTAAATGATAATTATGTTTCCAAGAAGACATGGGAGATAAGTCTTTTTTCTTTTTTCTTTCTTTCGCCTTCCTTTTTTTCTTTCTTTGTCTTTCTTTCCTTGATTGTTTTTTTTCTTTTGCATCATCATCATCATCGTCACCATCATCATCATTATTACTACGCTCTTTGAGTGGCGGGGTTGCCACATACATGTGCCTCAGGAAATAACAGTAAGCCATTCTTTACAAACCTGATAAAATATCTAAGATACATACCACTTTAAGGTTCAGTCTTGTCAATATGTCAATATTATGCTCAATAAGGCTTCAATCTGACCCATGTTCTTGGGAAGATAAACGAACTTCTTTCTTTCCCATAAAAACTGAATTTACATTTGCATTTGTTTAAAGGAAATGATGGATAAACTCTACCATCTTTAAAGGGAATAACAATTCACTGAGGATAACTCGTGCCACATTTGATTCACAATTCACTGAGGATAACTCATGCCATATTTGATTGGTCAGGATCCGCAGGAGATCCGCTTGAATATTAATGGCTTTCTGTGATTCAAATGCTCTTAACTAGAGTCATTCACGTTTAAAATATTTAATTACCCATCTTACTAGTGTCTCTTCATATTCATGTAAACTAAACAAACTAGCACACATCGCAAATTAATTCGCTTTGCTCTAAGCAGAAGTCAAACCTTTCAAGCATCTGCATCACAGCCTTGCAAGTAAAGTACAATCTCCTCAACGCGAATTCATCACATGCACGTCAGAGTCTTGCGAGTAAAGAACAATCTCGTCAATTAGAGTTCATCACATCCACATCACACCCTGGCGAGTGAAATACAATCTTTTCAACTCGAGTTCATCACATCCTCTGCATCACAGCCTGGCGAGTAAAGTACAATCTCCTCAACTCGAGTTCATAACATACGGTCTAAATTCATTCCAGGTAATGACAATCTATTACCTGTAATAGACGAGTACCTTTATGAGGTTGGACTGTGTGACAGTTAGTGGGTATGTTGACGATAGAATTCTTCAGGAGTACATGAACCGAAAGTAGCACATACACTAGTGGAGAAATCACAAAGGTGACGAACAAGCATGCAGACAAACAGTTCCAGATGAGATCCCTGATGGATATTATGTTGGTCAGTACTGTTTCACCAGAAACCGTTCGGAAACCACATACACTGCATCAAGCCTGACATTATAATTATATGTTCAACTATAGTGAACCCCCCCCCCCAAAAAAAAACTTGTGGCGTGACTAATTAACATAATGTGTCTACTGTATTCCAAACATGTCCGGGTATCTGGACGAATAGATGCTGTAAACAATCCAGGATATAACGGTATGCAAATGATCATGTCATAGTATCTGAGCAAGCAGATGCTACTAACAAACCACGATTACAAATTTTATGCAAATGATCTTTTTGGGGTATCTCAGTGAATAGATGTTGTTAACTACTCAAGATATAAAGTCCTGCAAATGACCATGTCCTGACATCTGAGCGAATGGATGCTGGAAACAATTCATGATATCAAGGCGTGCAAATGATCTCATATCAGGTGTCACGAGAGCTGGTCACCCTCTGTGCTCCTTAAGGTTGTGAGTAATGTAGTTTTGAAATAAGACAACGGGGTTTGTTAATAGCCCCCGACGTTTCATATAAAAAGCAAAGTCTAAAAGCCAATCTGCATTCCCCTCCTAGGTAAACGACGCACATTGGAACTTCAACACTGAAACAATTTATTTTCATATAATTCACACGGAAGTTACGCTATCATTATATATACGTAATTAAACTGCCCGATTACGTTTCAGGTCATGAGATGGATCGCCACTGCGACCCTTGCGATTCACTAAAATTTAAAACTTTTACAACGTAATTTTTAATAAGGATCTCCACTTGGACCCTTTGTTATACATTTAAACTGTACACTTACACAGTTTACCGCTTACTCAAGATATATTCTTTGACCCCCTTGGTACCCATTCGCACTATTAACTTATACAAATCTACCATTAAATAACACCGATTTTTTTTTGGGGGGGGGGGCGGCAGCATATATTACTTGAGTTTTTAGAATGTATCTTTCAAAATCTAAACGTTTTTAATGTGATCATTTATAACAGCTAATTTACGCAAGTGAACATCTCTCACCTGAGTATTGGGCTGACATATGTTAGACTTAAATATCTTAGTTGGGTCCAAATTTCGGATATCCATGGGTAATTTATTTCACAGGCAATATGTTACTATGAAAGGGATAGATTACGGTCAGAACGACCTTAAGCCCCCCCCCCCATCAAAGTAAAATATGACCCCTGCTGACCTTGAAAATAGATCAAGGTCGCTGTAAGTCGAACTAAGGCAAACTTTTAATGATGCTTTTACAGTATACGTTGCATGATATTAGCTCATTTTTTGCAAAAAGTTCTTGCCTCCATTGACAGGTAGCAGGAACAGAGGGAATGGCAGAGCAGAGGAATAAAGGACCAGCTTATTCATCAATTTATGCGAAGTGTCTAATTGGATCTTTTTCTTCGTTCGGCTAGAGTATGGCATCAATATTCTTTCATATAGTGTAGCTTTACTTGTTTCTCAGAAATATTAAGGGTTTTCAAAGTACATCTGTCCGAAGTAAGTTTTATGCTCTTCATAATATTGACCAGTTTATTAGACTTACTGGTGATTTCAATGATATGGTCAGTGTATCTAAAATCTGACAGTAATGTAACACCAAAAGGTACACGGTAGTTAATGTCTGGTAAGATTTGAGGATGATACCGAGGATTAAAATGCTATAAAAGTGGTACTGAGTCAGTCTTAAAGGACGTTGGAACTGACAACCCAGTCATAGAACCACTGATTAGTATAAAAAGGAACATAATGTATAGCTGAAGCTGTTGTGGCTCAGTTTTCGACATACAGGTACGGGAAAGCATCACCCGCACGCAGTTTTATATTTGATCTAAAAAGCCCACAATATCATAAGTATAGATTAAAAACGTCAGCAGAGCAAGTACACAGCCACGAGAACGAATCTTTCTGCACCAGATGATCGACCCTGTAAAACGCCAAGTTGATAACGATTGATGATGACGTATAGCCGATCTTGTGATGCAGGACATGTATTAACATTTGTATGACCCATTATCGAAACAAACGTTTGACTTGTTTTTCAATCACTTTTGTTCTTTGACAAATGGGGAAAAATTCAAGTGATCTAAACGTATGATAATGCTTCAATTGCACACGAGGTTGTTTGAATGTAGGCCTACAGTGTACTGTATAAACGTTAAGCTGTCTTTGGACAAAGATAATGGGTCGGACAGACCTGTTGTGTACACTATAACCTACTAGTATCGAATCGTTCATCCCATCAAGTGAACAGATGCCCCTTGTGTGATTGCTAATGTGAATTTGCATTGCTTTCATTCAATATTGGTAATATATACCTAAGTATGTAACATTTTGATACCTGCATTTATACGTGTAATAAGATATACGTGTGCCTGCAATTTAGGAAGTGGATGTGTGCATGGTGTTCGTGTCTTTGCATGTAAAAAAGAGCACGCAGGTAGGCAAACACATTAAGGAGATATTCGGCACACAGATGAAAGAATATAATGTTTCTCTGTAAGGAGTAGACGTTTAAGGACGTGCTTGAGATGGTGATGTCCCCGCATAGGAGATATCGGCATTTATTTCTCCTCCCAGTAATACGGATGCGAAGATAATTTTGTCTACTCTTGTCTTGGCAAACGGTAAGGAATAAGAAAACGATCTCAGGTATTTACTTTCCTTTTTAGTAACTTTTTACACTCTTTTCCTGGCAGATAACCATTGATATTCCGTTTTAAAATCAAAGCCACTGCTGACAGAAATCTCTCACAGTCGCACGCGGTTCCCACAAGAGTTCCCTATGAGAGTCAATGACTGTTTCTGGGATGTTTCAATGCACAACAATTGTTCCTCCACTAGTGCTACCTCTCTAATAACCCACCATCCTCCATCTTCTCTTTTTAATCAGGCTGTTCTTCGGTGCAAGTTCGTAGTTAATCCTTTTTGAAGTACCAGCTTGGTGACCTGAGTGCTATAGCGAGTGACTACTAATAAAAAAAAAAAGAAATAAACATGCTCTCCTGGGTCACCTTATAAGAAATGAAGCAGCAGAGTGCCACCTGATATCTATCACACTAATAAGCAAGACATCTATAAAGTTATGATATAGCAGGCCAATACCCGCAGAGGCGCACAGGTTATGCTCTCTGACCCTGTCATTTACTAAGTTTCCACAGTCAAATTCTTCCCCTTCTTTGTGAAATAGGTGATGGATGTGAGGATTTGTAAGCAAACCAGGATATAATCAGTAAAATGAAATTAATACGGCGTCGCTTGTTGAACTTTCAAAGGCTAAAATCATTTCTCACTGGGCGTCCGCCTATACAGCTGCTGTGAGCATCTCAGGTGTCTAGATTACCTTTCCATTACAACTTTGCGGCTGCAGCAATTTTCCTCCTATATGACAAGAGCGTAATCAATGTGACGATTGGCTGCTGTGTGGATGGTGCAGAAGCCAAGTGTCTGGTCATACCTTGCAAGCAGCCATGGAGCAGTTTACTTGGGCAAATTGGGACCCTAAGGGCAACCTTCCACTTGATGGTTTGATGGAGTTTTTGAAAAGGCATTAGGGGATATGCTAGGCTGTGTGATTATCTGCTAGCAGTCCAAAACCCCCCACTCACCTAGCAGGCACACAGTGGAAGAGACCTTTTCTAGCTACTAAGTTTGGCAATTATATAACATATAACCCTATTACTTCTAAGCGTGGGTGGTGCTTTTGCGAAAGGTATTTGCAGGCAACTACCGATTAAAAGGAAACTTTAACGCGGGCAAACCCATGTGTCAGAATAACTGCATTTCTCTATATGGAACAAAGGGAACAATATCAAGTTTAGTTTATATTTACAAGGTAACAACACTAGTTTTCTTAACTCCGAGACCCTTACCTTACCAACAATGTAATATACTGACATGGCCGAAAATAATTATTTATGATGAAATGTGTACACAGGTAATTCTATCAGCCATGCAAAACATTTTGGGCATTTGTAGGAAATTGTGTCTGCAATTTTTATGTAATATTTCACGACACACTTTCAAAGCATGGGCAAAGTGAAGCCTAGCGGTGAATTTTATATCAATATATCATTGTGACCTAGATACGTGACCAGTGACCCTGACTCAGGGCCAGTGGGCTAATTCATGGCATATATTTAACTCTTAATGTGTTCTCTGTGATGTTTTGTTAAAAAAAATCAAAGAAAAAAAGAAACCGTTATAGTTTAGAGATGCACTGTACGTGGCTCTCAGACCTCGTTTTTTCCACATGACACACCCGTGGGGACTAACGCAATGGATGTGTGCGAAGTTTGATGAAACTAAGTCATCATTCAAAACGTAGTTGTCTCAGCATGAGCATTAACATTGCCTCACTCACTGACATGTAAATATTTAGAGTCAGTCGCTATAAACACTTATCAATTATGACATAAATTCAAAACTTATTTAAAATTAAGAAGTGACCGGAGTCATTTCCCGTATATAAATTTTGCAATAAATATATTCTCACCAAATCTGAGGTCAATCCAGCCAGCACGTTTAGGAATAAAGAACAAAATTACAAAAAGCCAACAAGGAAACAAACAGATCATAAGAGATATTTCTAAGAGGGAATTATCATTTAGCCCATATAGTCTTCAAACACAATATGGCACCCCCCTCCCCCCCAAAAAAACCCCCAACTCCTAGCACATGAACCTCCAAAGTGGCGATTTGGGCCCTTCAGCCTATCAAATACGCAGTGCAAGCATATTCTTACAAATAAATATGTTATCGTTATTAAACAAATAACAGCAACAACAACGAGCAAAAACTACTACTACAAGTACTACACAATGTTACTAGTACATTTACCACTATTGCTGGCATTGCTACTGCTTCTACTGCAAGTACTACTGTTGCTATTGCTACTATATCGCTGGGGAAAAAGACACCATGCACCACGGTGTCCTGGAAATCTCATGCTGAGAAAGACCATCCTCCAATATGCCGATGATTCTGCCCCTGTCCAATTCAGGGAGACGCGAGTGACCCATACTTAATGGCATTGTGGATTCACACTGATCCCGGTAGGGGCCCATTTTCAAGCCCATGGGCACCCTCCTTCCCCCCAAATACCAGACACAATATTCGCACCTTTCTGGGTATATTTTCTCTTCCAGGACATTTCCTTTGTCTGTGACTACTGAGCCATAAACCAAACTGTCTTGCTCATGTGACACAACATTCTGTGTGACATGCATGTTTTCTATACAAACTAATATGTAGAACAGCCTATGTTAAACCAATGGGGAGTTGCCCTCCCCCCGTATACTGCTGCTACCGCTAGCTACTGCCATGATTACTTCTGCTGTTACCGGTTCTGCCACTGCTACCGGTACAAACCTCTTAGAATTTTTATTATCGTTATGCAACTCATTACTACCATTATAATTTATCACCTCCATACTCATTCTTAATGTAATTATTACCAAAGTTTCCACCCAGCTCAAGCATTTATGAAATACTGTTTGAATGGATCGGGGCACGTACAGTACGCGCACATCAAGGTGATTTCTTTATAATTAGGGACCCAGATCACCAACTTGAAAATTGAGATTTTGCTAGTGATTGTTCAATGTGTCATTGGGTGAACTACACGAGTTGTATAACGTCCGCGTGCTTTGCGACATCTTAAATTGGGAACTGCTCCTTTAGCATGGAGGCCTACAGAGGTAAAGCTGTAGCTTGAAGGGTGGGGTTCTCTTACATCACTGTCTCATTTTGGCTGCTATGTTAATTTGTCCGGCAGCGAATCTCGTGATTTTTGCCTACATGTATATGTCAACGACATATTTTGAGCGTACATGCTACATTACAGGTCGGTCATTTGCAGTTTTGACAACCGAGACAATGCTTTTCACCCATAATGATATCCGAGGATACATGTTTTACCAAACTAGTTCAACAGGTGGCATCACTATAACTTTCTGGTTTTTATCGAATTTTGAAAATTACGTAATCATTGGTAACAGTACATGTTAGAACAGTTAGCATGGGGATAAAAGCGGTAAGTAGATCTACCTCAAACTTTGGGATAATATATCCTGAATGAAACTCTGCCAACTGCTTTTAGATTTTTCATAATTATTTTGCACGTGCTCGGAGAAAAAGGCATCTTCCCTGAAACCACTCTGCTAGGTTGCGTCAACATTGCGCAGCAACACTTGTGGGGGTCACTTCTTCATTTAGGTGACCTTGACATGCCAGTCAAGGTCACAAGGGCAATATAGTAAATCAATTTTGCACTTATAACTAAAATATTTTTGAGTGGTGCACTAAAGGCTGGGTAGAGATTCCGTTTCAGTGATATTTACTTTATCCTACAGGTCACAAGGAAACTTCCATGAATTTCACAACCGAAATTTGAATTGAGAATTATCCCTGCTGGTTCTCTTACAGTTTACACATTAATAATGGGGGTCTTCCATTAGGGATTGACAGTACACATGGGTGCATTTGACCACCTTACCATGGGCACAGGGAAATTTTTATGAACGTAATTTTTAGGTGATACCTCAAGAACTATTTGAACAGTTCTCTAATATTGCACATCGGGATGGTTCTTTGTTGCAACTTGCTTAGGAGTGGATACAAATGGCCTTTGCCTAAAATACCCTGGTGGCAGGGTAACTTTGGTGGATCTAATGTTCAAGTAATAGATGTGGCTATATGGAGTAGGAATGTGATATTGCTGACGACGATGGTTGCGACTGCAGATTGATTACCTTGACCCAATGGCTATTGTCCCAGGAACACGTTCATACAGATCTGTAATTTATTATGCAAGTCTCCTTGCTAGGTCTAAGCTATAATTGTTAAGTGCCAAAAACAACGGCAGCTATTGACTTGGGTCCTGCCATCATTACACGTTTTATCTGTAATTCGCAGGAGCACGTTTTCTATTTACACTATATTTGAGTAAAATCATTGAAGCAGAAGGAAATTTACAAACTGGTGCTTCGGCTCGATTTGAACGGGAAGAGGTTGATTACATCACGAAATGTGCAGGATCCGTCAATTATTTCGACAACACTGTCCAATGTCTTTCTGGAATATATACCATTCATTTTCCTGCTCGGGCTGCTACGTTCGAATCCGTCCGAATAACCGCTAACAAAGTGGCTTAGCGACGTCCTTTCCACAATTTAGAATCCAGGAGCATGTTGACTCAGCAATGTCTATGTATGTTTTGATGGTTTTAAATTCACTCCATTGTCCTTTTACAGCGTCTTTGACGAAAATTCTTTCCATGTGGTGGTCTTTTCAATCAAGTTTTGAAAATAGGGGAAAGTTGAGCTAACAATTATGCAAACTACATTCAAGAGATGGCATTTAACTTCACATGAAACATGACATTGCTTTTGGATTGAAATGATTAAATTTGCCACATGTAGATTTTAAAGCACCCAGCTTTCGATAGTGCAACATTTGTCGCATTGCGATAGATACTGCTTGATACAGTTTGAGTTTGAGTTTTAAAATGAAATATTTTCACAAGTAGGTATATGAGCTAGTGGAACATCATTTTAAGATGTGTCAACATATAATACTGCGGTTAAGTGTAATTTAAAGTTTGACTTTTGACCCCGGGGACCAGGTAAGCATATGTGCCGGTGACAGAGTGCAACACGGTATTTAAAACCCAAATGCCCAGAGCTATCTGTTAATAAACATCAGAGTTGACCTTTGAAACATTAACCTGGACCCGTGTCGCATTTGTGTTGTGTAAATTACAACATTCACTGCTCCCAGACAACACAAGTGGTAATTTATGTCCAACACAAGGAACTGTCCTGACAGCCAAACAGCTGATCCAAACTGTTTTGCACATGTATTCGGTTTGGTTTCGTCTTGCAAATTATTTTCACAACCCACTGGGGACTGAGTCAAACGGCGTATCCTTGTGGTCGACGAAAAGGAACAGACGACATTTAAGCCACTGGGCACTTTTTTGTAATTTTTACAGGAAAAATGTCGCATCACGATACATTGGCGTCGGATCTTGCATGGCAAAAAATTACGGCTATGCCGAAAAGGTGAACACAAAGAGGCCCCGCATCAAGTTTCTTTATTATACTGCAAAATCGGGGTGAAAATACCTAGTGGATATATGTTAAACTAAGAGACCCCATGAATATTGCCACAGTGTATTTTCGAGCAAACGTGTTTTTTGGCTGAACCTTTCTGAGCTGGAAATGGTCAAGTGAGAACACGTTTGTTTAGAAAGCTTCGCACATTCAATGCATCAATGTGGGGTAGTCCCATCTGCTAGGAGGACCAGGTGTGATGGTATACAACAGAATCTGCAATCAAAACTGCCTCCGTAATGGGAACATTCCCATATTAAGACAACCAAGTCACAGTCCTGTTTTTGTTTACCTGCCCAATTAAGACCACATTTTAGGTCACTTATGTTGCCTCAACGGAGAATTCCATTGCAGCTGCTTGATAGATAACCACCATGACATCTACCGGCATGCTGCAGGTCGCCTAAATTAAGACAGTTAACAATTCAACTGTTAAAAAGATGCTCGGTCGTATACTCCGGACCAACAGAAACAATGGCGCGTACTCACAATCTTCCATTCCATCTAAAAGTTCGTGCACTCCCTTGCATGACGATTCCTTCTGACACCTTTTTGGCACATGAACAAGTGATAGGTGTGACGTAGTATGATGTCGCTGACTTAGCAACAGACGAACGAGACTGCTCAGCACTGTTACAAGATTAACTGTTCAAAGGGTTATGAGACACATATCGCAGGTCAGTCGAAAAGAGTATTCGCTGTAAATTGTGACAGATTCAGTGAATCAATCTATCTGCCAATTTAAAAATTTAAAGCAGGATGTGATGTGACACCCGGTGAGCTAATGACCTGTATCAACGAAGACTGGGCGTGATATCATCTTCAGGTATACAGGCCAACATTTTGTGACGATGTTTGAGCGATGAGCTTATGACGTCATATGACAGTATTCAGATTAAAAGAAATCTGTGTCGCACACATGATGATAAACGGTTGAGCATAAACTGGTATCATGAATGTCTAGCATAGGTTTCAAAAACCGACCATCAGGTTAGAAATCAAAATAGATCCGATGTCCGTTTGTGGAACTATTTCATTTGCGTATTCAATTCAATTAGATTCAATTCAATCAAGTTTAAACTTTAAATTTAGGTCAGTTTTTCAAACAAACAAACAAGGAAACAAACAACCTACTTGCCTACCTACCTACCTACCTACCTACCTACCTACCTACCTACCTACCTACCTACCTACCTACCTACCTACCTACCTACCTACCTACCTACCTAACTAACTAACTTAATAACCAACTAACTAACTAACTAAAGAACGAAATAACACTAAAAGAGTTATTTCATAGACCACTAAATTAAGTACAAAATTAAGAAGATAGATAAACTGAATGAAGGTATGTTCACTAGAAATAACTAACAAATACAGTCGATCGTTATTTCAATATATTTGATGGGAATATATATATATGGGTGCTGGGCCATGCTTTATGTAACAAACTTCCTTGACAATACGATGTTGCCTCTCCACGTCTGAAATTTGTAGGTTGAACTGGTATTGTTTAGTGCAAATTTTCAAACAGAGAATGTTAAATATTGATTCAATTTTTTTTTTCATTTGGCTCTGGAGCAAAACTGATAAAATAGATAGCAGTATCTAAAATATGACGGTATGAAGGACTTCACTACTATGGTTTTAGATTTTTATTCAATCTCAAATGTGTATTCATTTGTTAAGAGGTCTTCCTGTAGATTGTGGCTATATGCTTATCAATATTTAGTTTGTTGTCAATAGTAATACCCAAAAGCTTACCGCTCTCTCCAGATTGTGTGCTTGTGTTTCCTCACTGTCATTCATCATTGGAGTTCAGATTCACAGCTTTACATTTGTTTGGTTGGCTTGTGTGTGTTGTTCAAACGGAGAAATGGCTTGATTAATCTGTGTTTGTCATTTCTTCTTGATTTCTGAGATGGTTTTAGCAATTACGGTAAAAGCGTGGTCATCAGCATTATTCATATTGGAATCCAACAATGACAGCAAAGAGATTTAATAGTTACTGAAACATCAACATACATCTTCCAACAACAATGTGAAAAAACAAATTTCGCTCCTGCCTTGAGACAGGTATTCACTCATAAAAGGCAAATGGTGGCTTATACCGGCTCTCAACCTTTGAAATAGTCTTTATTAACTACAGACTTTAGTTTTACCAAAACATATAGGCCTGAGCACCCAAAACCTTTTTTTCACTTGTGAAATTTGTCAATTCGGCCACGGATGAGAGGAAAAAAGACAAGGGGGCTTTGCAATCATAACTATATTGCTATTTTTCCGGTATCATTTTAAGCTTTTTTTTTTCTTTTTTACAAGAACATTATTATTTTTCTTTCTCATTTTACCCCAGGGCCATGACACTCACTTAGATGTAGCCATGGTCCTGTAGTCTGGAATTCTTGCTATACCCCGCAGAGGGCGGGTCTATGCAATAAAGATATATGTTATCTTGTGCCAAAGTTGAAAAGAGACAAGCCAGGCCTGTCACTTTTTGGCTCTCCTGACTTGTCAGTCAGCTGACTTTACAGCAAAAGACGAAAGTAGGCCTGCATCGTTTTTGTGATATACATGAATCTGGAACATTATAAACACTCTCTACCTCCATTATAACTATGAGTCGGAAAACACAGCCCGCAGCCCACAGCGCAACATAGTTAACAATGTTTTTATGAAATAGTTCAGAAGAAACGTTACCCATTTCCATAAATTTCAACCAAACAGTGCCAACAAAGAACTTTTTGACAACAATGCTTCATAAAAATCGAGAAATGTCATTCATACAGAAGTTGAATATATACAATTGTTGGACAGTAATGAAAAATAGTCAACATAATATTTAACTACCGTAAGTGCGCAAAGAGTTTTTTCTGAAACCATATGCGCTGAATTTGGCAACCAAGATCAGGAAAGAAAATACAAAGGGGAGGGGGAGGGGGTCCATGATTATCCATCGAGACAAGTTTTTAGAACATTACACAACACTAATTTGTAACTGTAATTTATTTTTCCTGTAGGTTTTCACACTGTAATGTGTATGGTGAATGAGATTTATGTACAAAAACATAAACAGTTAAGCCTGAGTGTCTTGCCGAATGGTGAATACTAATTGGGTCAAGCGTAGTACCTGCACACAATTTGGCATCATTAACGTCGTAAAACTAGGTTAAAATTTCATACACACACAAATGTACGTGGCATTCATTTCATTTTACAACCCAAAACTTGTTTAGTGAGCTGAAACGGCCTGTAGAACAAGCGCATTCAGAGTGCAAAATTTACCAATTTTAGTTTGTGTGAAGTATTTTTTGTTTTAGAGTGAGCTGCTATCTGTAAATGACAAATTTCGATTCAAACGTGAATTTCTATCGTTTAGGGTTTTTGATCATGAGAAAGAGTCAAGATTGCTTCGTTTATTTTTTGCAAAATTAACAAACTAAGCCAATATGTATTTAATTTTGAATAATTGTTGGTTCAGTAAACGTATATCTACGTTACTGTCAAAAATCTTTACGATTTTGTCTTCTATTTTGTGCCAGCAAGAAATGTAAGGCACTGAAAACATATCTTCCTTTATTTGGAATCGTCGAAACTGCGTTTCAAAGCAAAAAGTTGCATTACTTTGCTAAGATTTGTATGTTAAATGGACCAAGCCCCATTTGATTTTGTCCGTTGTAACTAACACAGAGAAAACACGATGCTGCTTATCAGAGAACTCCTGTTCACATATATTTTCACTTAATACGTATATGTACTTGGCGTCAAAAAGTAATGAGTATTCTAGGGTACATTTATTACTCACTTCACGTTCTAAATTTTACCACCTAACTCGGAACTGTACACGTCGATACTTTTGATATCTTAAGAACCGCGTGGTGAGCTGAACACTGCTTCCTGTGGCATAAATTTAATTTCGCATGCAAATACATCGCTTGATGAATATTCAATAAAATGGGGAAAAAGGTGACATGGAATATTTCTACAGCGTTGGCATGCAGCTTGTGGTTTATCGAAGGAATTTGGCAAGAAATAAAAGTGTTGATCATCAAGTTTAATATATGTTCATTGATTATTTTAAAAAAATACAAAATATAATGGGAGCAGGGGAAGATTCCACGCGTATGGTTGTTAATTTCGTGTACCGTTTTTTATCATTAAGGCATGGACTCTCGAAAGCAACATCTGTCTAAAATGCCATAAAAACAATTGCGCGTACTTCTTGTATCTAGTAAAATATCCTATCATATTGTAAGATTTCCGAAGACATTGCCTCAGTAATAGAATTTGAAGCGACATGAAGGTAAGTAGTAACAACAATCATCTGGTGAGGAGATCAGTTTTCACGAAATAAGTAAAGAGAGCCTTGGAAAAATCTATCGTCAAATGTCCATTTTTTCATCAAAAGCATGAGATTGATAAACAAGGCAATCACATCGCAAGAAGCGGTTATTTTGGCTTAGTTTGATTTTTTTAAAAATCGAAAATGGACCACTTTACAAACACAATTACGCACCCGCTAGATAAACCTAATAAATCGTGATTGACCATTACGCTTTTTATCAACTCGGCAATAAAGTCAATACACATGTTTTATAGAACGATGAGATAGATGAATCTATCCCTGGACCATCGCACTCTTTTCCACCCAGGCCAACAGTGAGTCTGTGAAGTTTGTCTCGCGGAACCGATGAAATCACAGTCAGTAGATTCCATCTTATCGCCGCTTACCAGTCAATTTTTTAAGTCATGCACATGGTTGAACATGGACAAACAACAATTTATTGTTCAGACAGGTTGGTTGAGGCATCCCAGCAAGCAGTTTAATCTGCAGTCTGTGCTAAAAGGTATGTACTACCATTGAGTAATTTTCCACTGTGTCTGGATCAATCATGACAAGGGGTGGTTGCTGTGACAATCATGGATTCGTTGGTGCGCAGTTGTGTCAAAATGTACTCTTGAGTTAATGACTCCATGTGAACACTTTGGATTGTTACTGACAAGGTCGTGAATGGAGCAATTTGTTCTTTTGCATACGATATGCTGTAAACTCTTAACACAAAAAGTGACCTATAATAATGCAAATTATCATGCTTTTATACCTAACAGATTTCTCCTCAGAAAACTGTGGTAAAATGTTTTGTCTAAATGTCTGGATAACTGAATATTCCATGTAGTTGGCCCCGATGCCCCACAGGTAGAAGAATCTCAAACAGAAATCTCGCTGCGTTCGAATTCACAACTGGAAAATGGCACACCGTTTTAAACCAGCCTACGTCTACGTTCTTCATGAAACTTGCATGGCCACCGTTTGACACAACAGGGCACTATCCGGCCGTTAGGGTCAAACCACAGCCTATCTATCTGACATGCCCAGCCGAGATATGTGGATCATGGACAAAAAAATGACCAAAGTCTGATGCTATAAAAAGCTGAGTGCCCTGACGAAATGCAAAATCTTTTCATCTACATACACTGTTTGGTTGTGTGCATCTACATTGGGAAGATCACGCCACATGGGTTATTATGGGTACAATGTAACTTTCATAGGAATGGCTTGCCATGGAGGTGTATAGGGTCCATATATTCGATGCTGTGCAAGGAAACTTTTTTTTGCGTCAGGTATAGCAGCGTTGCTTCATGTTTTGTACCCAACAAAGTGTTTTCGGAAATTTATCTTTATATTTTTTGTCCTCCGCCACCGAAGGTGGCATCGGGGGACATATAGTTAGTGGGGATAGGGGGCCGTGTGTCCGTCCGTCCGTCTGTCCCTACGGGCGCATATCTATAGAACTGTTAAAGATAAATAATGAAATTTATACCAGAGATGCATCATACCACTGGCATGTGCATTGTATATTGTTTTTAACATTGACCGTTTTTCAAGGTCACTGGGCCCAAGAACGTGCCCATTTTCGTGTGTCTGGCAACATATCTCTGGAACCCTTAAAGATAGAATAATGAAATGTATACCAGAGATGCATCATACCAAGGGCACGTGCGCCCTGTATTGATTGACCTTGACCTGTTATCAAGGTCACAGGGACCAAGAATATATCATCCAGTTTTGTGCATCCAGACATGCTTTACACATGGTATAGCTTTCTTCTGTATTCTGATGCTTTGAATACTTGCTTGTGGCGGCACCCTACCTATGGTCTTCGAAAGAGATGGTGGACATAGAGTTAGTGAAGATAGGGGCCGTGCGTCCGTCCTTCCGGCAGCATATCTCTAGAACCCTAAGAGATAGTATAATGAAATTCATACCAGAGAAGCAAGCATCAAACCACGGGCATGTGCGCTGTATATTGTTTTCGACATTGACCTTTCTTCAAGGTCAAAGGGCCCAACAACATATCCATTTTCGCGTGTCTGGCAGCATATCTCTATAACCCTTAAAGATGAAATAATGAAATTTATACCAGAGATGCATCGTACCAAGGGCATGTGCGCCATGTATTGTTTTTGCCCTAACCTATTTTCAAGGTCTTTGTGCATCCTAGTTGGTGCATCAACAAGTGCAACAACTTTTGCAAAATATTGTTGCTGGGTATATAGATCATTTGGAACACTGTGCACTTGTTTCGCTAGACGCAATATAAATCATAAAAGTGTTCCAGTATATCATATAAGCTATACAGAACAAAGCAAACACAAAAAAACCCAAGAAACATGCGCAAAAAAAGAAAATATATAAAGAGCAAAAACAAAACAAAAACACCACCACCCCCTATCCCCCCAAAAACAACCTCCACCGAAAAAGCAACTGAGATGCGTTTGGTGTTTTCCACCTGAGGATGTAAAGTATGGCTATTTGATTTTATTTCCATTTAGTGATATATTCCTAAATAGTAATCGAATAAGAAATGTTCAATAACATTCCCACTGTTGCTTTCATAATAATAATAATAATAATAATAATAATAATAATAATAATAATAATAATAATAATAATAATAATAATAATAATAATAATAATAATAATAATAATAATAATAATAATAATAATAATAATAGTGGTTAGAGACCTGCCTTGGTTAGTAGAGTCAGCTGATCAAGGCTTACATCTCATATATGCAGTAATAAAAAAAATGAAAAAAAGGAAGATAACGAAGCTAACAATACAATTGGGATTATTCGGCGAGATTAGAAAGAATGAGGTGTATAAATATTGCAGCAGTTATAGTTTTGGTGATTGTTTCTTACTTGGCACTGTTCTAACGGCTGTCATTATACGTGCAGGCTGTTGAAAACAAATATGCTTATATTAACTAAAAAGCTGTGTCCCTACAAAGGAGAACTAAAAAGCATAGACCCATATGTTTCACATGGAAAAAAATCAATCACTCTGATGTTAATAGTTTTCTGTGGCACACATGGTGGTATATATTATCTACCTTTTGACGTAGTCCGTTAACGGAAGGACTCCAAGCAGGCCATGGTGCACAGCTGGCGTGGCAGAAACTCTTCCCTGGCTCTCAAGCCCGATAATGAGACGAAGGTCACGGGTGTTGAAGAGAGGAGTGTCGCCGCTTAGCGTTAATGCACCCAAGTGGAGAACTCCCTATGAACTGGGACAAAAACTTTAAGAGCATATTGGAATTGCAGCTCTGTTATAATTGCGAAAATACACAAAATTGAAAATTTTATGTGAGACTTACAGATATGCAGATACTGGTACGTAACTCCGGAAAGTACGGTTTGGATCGATGAATTTTTATGATACACATAGAATAGTCATGCAATGGATTATATATTTATACATAAATACACACACACACACACACACACACACACACACACACACACACACACACACACAACACACACAACACACACACACATACATATATATATATATGTGTGTGTGTGTGTGTGTGTGTGTGTGTGTGTGTGTGCATGATTGTATTTGCATCCAAAATGTTTTCCATGGAAAAAAAAAAAGGTAAAATATGGAACGTAATCAGTGATCAAGTAGAGATATTGACACTTCTGTGGTGCCCAGATATGATTTCTTGGCAAATATAGCAATACTGATCACAAAACTTTCCTCAGCACTGCAACCAGCGACGCACAGAATATGAGATCAATGAACTGCTAAGCGTGCCATTGAAAAGGACAGTTACTTTGCCCTAAATACACCATATTTGCGTGTACATTGGCAAACTGTTGACCTGTATAGTTACTTTGGTAGTTCATGCGAGTCAATCACACATACACATACATATACATGTGCATATATATATATGTATATATTGTATGTGTATATGCGTATTTGTAGAAGCAGATGCTGCTTGCATTTGCTGGTGAATGTCTTGCATGTATCACCAAGGGTTACTTGCATGATTTACATCACTCAAAGGAATATTATTGATCTGTGTCAAAACAGATCGGAAGACATTGCAGGCCAGCTACTCAATATCTGCCACCTTGGATAATCCACATTGCAAACAACGAACTTTCATCAGTCAAGTTGTTTTCATGCGATCTGGCTTACCTTAAAACATAAAGGACACAAGACTGCCTGTGAACTACATGTCAATGATAAACAACAGCCCTTTCAATTCACAAAATCATGATATATGTTGTAACTAGACTACAAACAGAGCATTATGTAACACTCCCACTCAGGGGACTCGGAGTCAATGCTTAATCCATTGGAGTGGCTAGACTCTCAAAGACAGAATAGACCCGCGCCAGCGCATGAACCACCATCTACATTCTCTGAACAATGTATTTCGTAATAGCAGAATATAGTAAAGATGAAAGTGGGTATGAAATGCACATTGTGTATCTCAGGTGCATATAATAAATGCGTTAGTATATGCTCCAGCTTTGTCAACATAGCATATGACGCTGAATTGTGTCAGTGTGTTTATCCATACTGGTGTATGACAGAGGACAGTGACAAGGAAACAGAACACAGGAAAGGAACACACACACACACACACACACAAAAAGAGAGAGAGAGAGAGAGGGTGGATACGAACACCTGGTTAGCCCATAGATATAACCACAAGGTTCAACTGTTGTGCAGCCCTATCTGCAGATATGCTTTAGATTTGCATGTAAGCTTGAACCTTATAAACAGCCAATATTTGTTTTTGTAGTTTGAAAAATTGGCTTTTATTCTGCTTTTATATAGTTACTCTACAAAGTAATAACACCGCCACATGTGTCTCATGTTACTTTGGTTTTATACTATCTGAATTCATCTATGTATGGCTGGCACGGAGTGAGCAGCCTAAAGAGATTAGTGTCTGGAATTTTGATAAATCTATAAGTTATGCGATACACGAGGGACAATATTCTGGTAGACAAGCAAGGAAGAAGCCAGAAGATCAATGTACTTCCATCAGGACTAGGTATCATCCCGGGGGTTTTATATGTACAAGCCAAGTAGACATCTCAGCTTAGCATGCCCAGTGAAGCTCAGTCTCAAAATGTCATAAGGGATAACTTTCTCTCACTGAACGTGGAGAGTAGAGATGCCAACTTGAAATAAGGCAAAGAACTGCCATACGTGGTTTCCATGTGTTTTTCATTATAGATATGCCATACTGTCTTTTTTTTAAAATAAATTGTCCCTTAAAAGTGATTAAAAATAGACAGGTTTGATTCTATTTACCAGGTTAACTTAACAATTTTAGTGGGGAAAGGTCACTTCCTGTCCTCAATAACCTCTCTCCCAAACAGAAGCCAAGCTCTACTGTGCGTGCTCACCTGAGATGGTAGCTTTCTTATCACAGGTCAGCCTTGCGGTCAAGTGAGTGTGCACAAGTATCATGGATTTATATGCTGATTGACTTCCCTGTCCTATTTTGTGGTTAATGGCGAAAAAATTGAGCAGTTTAAAATACCATCATTCTGTATCTCGGACGCAGAGGCTCAACCGCAGTTTAGAGAGCTGGAACTAAGACCTTATAGGCTAAAATGCCCCAAGTACACAGCTTTTCGTGACCCGATTGGTGCACCTGTTATAATTCCTTTTTTAACAGGAGCACCAATCAGCCTTTAGTCTGCTTGATTGCACAGTTTAACTTATATAATTTCATTAGAAAGATTAAAGTATGCAAAAAGATGGAAATCTTTCCTCCATGCCAATAATAAAGGATTTTTAAATTCTAAAACAACCAATTGTGGAGGTTTGAAGTCTGACCCTAACTAATACCCTGGAACTTTTAATTTACAGCAAGGAATGAATGTAATGACTTGGACTTTGTGATCATTATACACGAAGAGGGGAAATCACATTAAAATGATTTCAAAAGAAACGCAGATAAGATGCAATTAAACGAAATTTAAAAAATCCTCATGTAATACCTCCATCCACGTCAAAGGGCCCCAATTCAAGGTGGTGCGTAGGCGTAGCAATTGAAGCACATAGACGTGGGGTAGCGATAGCTTAATTAGGCTATTACTGGGTTACAGGCTCAGCGGTAAAGGCAAATGTACGCTCACACTAACACGTGCTGTAGCCTTGGTGTTTTGGTGTTCTTTGTCCCTTTTCCGCTCTGGGCTTAACTTTGCATACGCTAAGCTAACTTTCTGACCTGGCCATAATTACGAATTAACATTGATGTGGCTGCTAATTTTGCATAAAATGTTTGTAGTAACTATGCACACTGCCGGAATACGTTGAAACCCAGGGAATATATACCCACCATTTTTTCTTTCCATGAGATCAAACCTCAAAAGACCAGAGTCCCGTGCACTTGAAGTGAAATTTACGCACCCTTACATGTGCGATATCATATATGTGACCCATTCCCACCAAAGGGGTGATAAGGTGCCAAATTTTCAATATGCAGTTTGTGATAGAAATGGAAAGAGCAGACTCTGAGCTTTCTACAACTGTTTCATTTGTCCAGATATCTTGATTTTTAGTAAAGTTATGACCAAAAACAAGTCGTGAAATTGACCAGTCTGAATAAACATTAGACTGAGAAAACAGCCTGCAAAGTTTTCAGTCCGAGTTCCAGGACTTTACATTAAACTCTCCTTGGACACGGGCATTTAGAATAAAAACAGAAGTCCGAAATTTTGCATAGTGATTTGAGACACATGTCCCATGAGACCTGCAAAGTTACAGAATGTTAGTTTAAAGTGAAATAAAAATATGGCACCCTGAAATTTATAACTTCAAACGCATAAAAATGCAAAAAATTGGATTTTCTGCATAAAACAGCATGTAGATCCGCAGTGATGCTAGGCCAGAGTTCGACCAGTGGACCACTGAGTTCCTCGGGAGTTGTTTTAGCCATGGAGGAAGAAAGTTCTTCCTCCATGGTTAAGCCAATTGCCAATACATTGTCTATAAAACAGGTACTTTTAAAGACAGCTTCTTTACACAATAAACAGCATGTCGGAAGGATTTCCTTTTGGGGTAATTTTCCTTGTGCTTGAGTTAATGGAAGAAACAACAGACACGTCATTAATAGCTGACCTGCTTCCCGAGACAATCAAAATTGCTAGTGACCAAGTTCATTTCGATAACCAGTTGTCCATTGGGCAAGATTGCAATTATATTCTTGCTGCAAAATTACTTCTGTATTTAAAAGTAATTTTGAGTGGTGCAGGTTTCGCTTGAGATTTGTACGACTGTATCTACAAAACTCTATGTTTGCTTAACAAAGAAGTTTAGCATCTTCGAGGGGATAATGACATAGACATTAGAAATCACATTATCTTTGATGTATGGCTATAAAGGTGCTTTCTGGCGTCTGAAGTACACAAACTATTGTCACCATGCTATTGTAAGATAGATGACTTGAGACAAGTAGTATGAAAAATATTAAAAAAGTATATTACGTGCAAACTTAAGGAGGGATTTTGATGATAAACATTTTGTGACCTTATGCAGCGAAATCGGCTTGAACAAAATAACATTGGGTTGTATAAACACGTGACTTATGTGGAAGAATATAATCATGGATATCAGGGAGTTGAGGTTTACGGAAATACATAGATATTGTAGTTGGGTGGGTGTTGCCCGACTATATAACATTAAAGTCTGTCAATACTGATTACAGTAACAAATTACGTTCACCTGAATTTATTTAGTATAATGATTTTACATTCAGGTTCCTATCAAGAACTTTTCTTCCAGTCGTGTTACGGCCGCAGGTCCAGACGGAAAAAGGAGACAGGTCAACAGCTTTCCTCCAAGGACTGACCAATTGAAAAATACGATAAAATTATGTCGACCTTTATGGATTCGAACCCACTACCTTCGGCACACTCGCCTAGCCAAATGTAAAGTCGAACACGCTGACCTCTAGGCCATTGGGGCAACCTCAAAAAGGTTGACCGAGGACCCAGGGTGATGTTATAGCAGGTGTGGCTTGTACATTGACACGGTAGGGCACTTCAGATTGTCTTCAAACTTGGTGTCAATGTACCTTGGCACTAAGACAATGAAACATTTGACTCAATGTATAATTTAGCATCAAAACATTAATTATTGTTTCAGGTGGTTGTTTAATCAACCATTGTAAATGCCAATTCGTATTCATCAGCAATCTGAAAAATATCATTGTTAATTTATTTTTTACCAAAAAAAAAATTCGCTGAATTTTGATGTCACCTGTATGGCGCGGTGCGGCGACCAAAGCAAACCAAGGAATCTGTTATGCCCCAATGAATCCACAAGACATGAGCGATGCCAAACCAATGATTGGTGATGGGTTTAAGATTTGTGACAAGTGGTTCCTCCGACGCGTCCTATTCACATGCAGAATGTTGCGTGTCTGTGAATCCAATAGGAAGTTGACTTCATCACCAAAAAGCTCCAAACTAGTCCTATTTACGTGACGCCAGTCATGTGTCTGTGAATGTAGATATTGGAGTTGACCAGAATGTGTGACACACTCGTATCATAGTTGTCACCAAATTATTTTAACCTGCCTCGTCTCAGCCTGCCTAGGATTACTGGGTGGCGCTTCAAACGCAAACTTCCGAAAGGTAAGGTCACACGCAAGTATGAATGCTGAACTTGTAAAAGTTTAGAAGTCACCATTTAATTGTCATGATTAAAATGAACTTCAAACCACAGCAAGGAATATTATATATAACTGACGAATAAAGTGGGCTTCAAGACGGGTTGATGAAGCCTTGAGGTTCCGTTTCCGCCCTTGCACGTGAGTGGGAGGTGACACGCATTGCAGTCGTCCAGGTAATTTACCCGAATCACAGAGAATCATAGTAAACCTGACGGTCACACCTTTGTAAAGTCAGGCTATCTTGTGGCACACATGATGAACGACAAGAGCGACTGGCGCACATGGATGATTATGGTAATTTTCTCGTTCAATTTGTCAATGCTGTCTGTGTTTACGTTACGACTGGCAATGTCATCCAGGAAACCCAGGCACGGCAGGTTTCCGGGAAGCCAACACAGCTCAGCACCAATGCTAATAAAGCTGTTCGCTATTAAAAATACAGAATAACAAGAGGACTGTGACAGTCCTGTGATCAGCTGACATGTACATATACCCTTGCGATTTCTCAAGATTTACCCTCAAAAGAACAAAGATATTCATAAAAAATCTAAAAATCAATGAAGTGTGTACCAAATCTGAGACACGCCCAAGGTACATTGACACCAAGTTTGAAGACAATCTAGAAGACAGTTTTCGAGAAGCCAAAAATGTGAATTAATATAAGAATGCCCATTGACTTGCATAGTAATCAATAGGAAACGCGCATTTACCCATAAGTACCAAAATTTAAAAAAAAATCGTTAGAAATCAGGAATCCATAGCAATCCCGCCTAGCGTACAATTTTCTTTGAACCTTCCACAAGAAACATACCTACAAAGTTATAACTTAATTTGAGTGACGTTTCGAGACAAGAAGTCGAAAACAGCGAAAACACGCAATCTCGAAAAATGAAATAACATTCCAGCGCCACTTTGTGAACAAATTAAACATTCGGAGTCTCTAGGAGTGTTCCTGTATGATATCAAAGCAATCAGATGATTGGTTCTGGAGAAGCAGACTTTTTAAGATATGCACCACCTGGTGACCAAACTAACAAGTATGCGTCCCAAGAAATGTCCATGGGTGATTTCGAAGCAATTGGGTGAGCGCTTTCGGAGAAGAAGATTTGTTTAAGGTTTGACCAAAAACAGGACCCAAAAAAAAGAAAAAAAATAATACTAAACTAAAAAAGAAGATTTAGCAAATCACAGCAAATCAGTCTGCGTGCCTCCAAAATGAGAACAGTTTGAAATGCTACACTTTGCCATTGTTCAACATAATCTAAATTTCATGTATTAGCCTAATTTGTATAAACTAAAATGCTCAGCTTTGGCTCCGTACCCAAAACTTATAATTGAAGTTTAAATGAAACTATTATCTATAATAGTTTTGAAGCTATTCAATATTTTAATTTTGTGTATTTGCATCATTTACATGGATTATACGCCTAGAAGAACTTTGGTTTATTGTTCATTGGATGGGGCTTTGCCACAAACCCATAAATTGAAGTAGGAATGGCACATCTAGAATAGTTTTGAAGCTATTAAAGATTTACATTTTGAATATTCACCAAATTTACATCAATTGAAATCCTACAACTTTCGTTCATGGTTTATTGAATGTTGCTTTGCCACAAATTTATGAATTGAAGTTGGAATGGCATGGCATCTCTATGTACAAAAGTTTTGCAGATATTCAACTTCTATTTTTTTCAATGCCCCATATTAGCAAAATCTGAATCTCTACAACTATACTGTCCATTGAAGTGGCAAGTGTCACAAAGGTATCTATGCACAGTGAAATTTTTAGTCCATCTGCAATAGTTTGGCAGATATGGTGCTTTTAAAATTTTTGTTGCCTCTAAAACTTGCATAATTTTAAACATCATTACTATTCCAAACGAGATACACAATTTCACTCGTTATGTCAGTCACCATGGCAAGTTTGGTGGTTTTACGGAAAAATTGTGTCTGAGCAAAACTTGCATAATTTTAAACATCATTACTATTCCAAACGAGATACACAATTTCACTCGTTATGTCAGTCACCATGGCAAGTTTGGTGGTTTTACGGAAAAATTGTGTCTGAGCAAAACTCTGGACCAACTTGGTCGTAAAGAAAGAAAGATATAGAGAAAGAAAGAAAAAAGAAAAAAAGAAAGAAAGAAAGAAAGAAAGAAAGAAAGAAAGAAAGAAAGAAAGAAAGAAAGAAAAAAGAAAGAGAGAGAAAGAAGGAAAGACATACATTGGCCAAATTTTTCTTTGTTAATTTATGTGAGATGAAAGACCACCTGTCCTATGTGACCACTATGTCTGGTATTAGGTGTGGTCTTAAATTGCAGGTACCACTGTACAGTAAAACCTATCTACAGTGGACACCCTTACGACCAAAGAAAAGTGCCCACTTCTGAGAGGGTCAGTCTTTCTGGGCAGTATTGATGAGTATATGTGCATGTACAGTGTACACTTATAATTCAGAGGGATGTTTACACATGCAATGCAAAACTAAGTGCCTTTGTACCTTTATTACATAAACAATTTTAACAGATGCCGTCACAAAACTACATGCGTACATGTACCTGTGACCTGAGACATGCACTATACTGACCCAGTATTGGCATGAAGAACAGGCTTCATCTCGCTGGCTACAGGAAAACAAAAAAACGAAAGGGTCCAGTGAGACGACACAAATCCACATACTTGTTCAAGATTTACCAAGTTGTGAAAACAGTCATTGAGGACTGTAAGTCCACACTTTGATGGGTCTAGCAAACTCAGCTCTGTATGTAGTCTATTTTACACTCTAGCTTGTTCTTCCTAGAAGTCCAGTCCCTCTGATCCCTTGGGACTGATAAGACCAGCAGACTACTAGCCTCAGGCGAAAACAAACCAGCTAGGACACTGGCCAGTCTCAGTGATGCTGCACTTACAGCTCTGGCCATTATTTGTGTGAACATGGAGCGGATATGTTTCTTGCATGAACAGAAAGAAATTCTCTGAATTTTAGTGAGAACCTCATTACACATTTGTTAGGAGTCCCCCCACCTCCCATTTGCATAAGACCAAAACCTTTCAAACCATACACCTAGCAGGCATGGATAGAAGGCGGCATATGAGACAAGTTCATGTATCATGAATTTAAAATGGTCGCTTAGCACCATGGAGGATCGTAACATGCAGTACAGCAGAAGCCCTAGTCAAAATGTGGATTGTTGGGAAATTCACTGAATTTAGCACACATTAATATTCCCCAACTTTTGTTTGCATGCTATTGGATTTGCCACATGTCTCAAACCTATATGTGTAAGTTAGAACTTCGTGTCTATCTGCAATAGTTTGGAAGATATGGAGCTTTTAAAATTTGAATCGTCCCTAATTTGCATTATTTTAAACATCATGAATATTCAAGGTCAGGTGCCTAATTGCACTGGTAGGTCAGTAACCATGGCAAGTTTGATGGTTTTTCGATATAGTAGGGTCCGAGAACACTCCGGAAAAAACTGGTTGTAAAGAAGAAAGAAAGAAAAAAGAATTCTTGGAAAAACAAATGTCTGGGTTGGCACCCAGATCATTTGAACACACTTGGTGTAGACCACTAGAAGAACATTGCTGCCAAGTATGAAGTGAACCCGGCTGATGGTTTGGGAGTAGCAGTCGAAAATGTTGATTTCCATTAGAAGCCTATTGATTTACATAGTAAACAACGGGGATGTATGTATTTTTTCAACAAGTACCCAAAATTTAAAATTCGTTAAAAATTAGAATTCCATAGCACCACGACTTACTGAAACAGCTTGTTTGGGCCTTCCACAAGAAACATTCCTGCATCTTTTTAGCAAAATCTGAGTCATGGTTTTGGACAAGAAGTAGATAATTACAAAAACATACAAAAATCCGAAAAAATTTGCAGCGCCACCTGCTGAACAACTTAACAACTAGGGGCCCCCAGAAGTGTCCCTGTTTGATTTCAAAGCAATCGGGAGAGCGGTTTTGGAGGAGATTTTCTTAAAGGTTTGGCCAAATAAAAAAAAAATCATTAAAAAACCAAAAATCATTAGACCACACGCATTTGAACAAACTTGGTGGGAACCCACTAGAGGAACAAAGTATGAAGTGAATCTGGCTGACGGTTAAGGGGAAGAACTCCAAAGTGTGAATACAAATTGTTCATTACGGACGACGATGGATGACAGACAGATGGACCGACGGATCTTGGGTATAAGCTCAGGTGATATGGATCACCTGAGCTGACAATCCAATAAATCACTGGAAAATGTCCATTTCAGCAAACTTAGTAGAGACCCATCCATGGTACATTGCCACCAAGTTTCAAGTGAATCACATGGACAGTTTCTTCACAGAAGTCCGAAATGTGAATTACCATTAAAATGCGTTAAAATGCCCATTGACTTGCATAGTAAGCAATAGAAAAGATGAATTTATCGTTAAGTACCTCAATTGAAAAAATCATTAAAAATTAGGAGTCCACAGCAGTGCTACATGGTGAACATCTTTTCTGGACCCTTTCACAAGGAACATATCCACTTAGTTTCTACCTAATCTGAGTAATGGCTCTGGAGAAAAAGTGACAAGTAACGAAAAGACACAAAAATTCATAAAAAAAATTGAAGAAAGATGCATCACCAGCTGGTGAATAAATTAAGTACTAGGAGTCCCTATGGGTGTTCTTATATCACATCAAAGGATTTGGGTAAGAGGTTATGGAGAAGATTTTTTCAAGATTTGCCAAAAAACAAAAAACAAAAAAACAACAAAAAAAAAACCCCAACAAAGAAAAACCAAACCCCGCCCCAAAAAACCAAAAAACCAAAAAAAAAAAAAAACCCAAAACAAAACATCATTAAAAATCTAAAACTCACTGGAGTGTGCCCTTTTGAGCAAACCTGGTAGAAACGCACCCAAGGTACTTTGTCACCAAGTTTGAAGTTATTCAGGGTAACGGTTTTGGAGAAGTAAAAAAATGTGAATGAGCATTAAAATGCCAACTAAATTACATAGTAATCAACAGGAAAGCTGCATTGACCAATGATTACCCGAATTGAAGAAATGAATAAAAATCAGGACTTCATAGCAGTGCCACCTAGTGAACAAATTTGTTTGATCCTTCCCCAAGGAACATATCCGCCAAGTTTTAGCTTAATCTGAGTGACGGCTTAGGAGAAGAAGTCAAAAATAGCAAAAACATGCAAAACTTTATAAAAATATATTTCAAAAAATACGCAGCACCACATGGTGAGCAAAGCTAGAACAAAGAGTCCCCGGGAGTGTCCCTGTGTAAGATTAAAACAATTGCGTAAGCAGTTTCGGAGAAGATTTGTTGAGATTTGCCCCCAAAAAGAACAAAAAAAAACAAAAAACAAAAAAAACAAAAAAACAAACAAAAAAAAATTGGTAGACACCAACCCAAGGCACATCCCACCAAGTTTGAAGTGAATATGGCTGACGGTTTTGGAGAAGTTGAAAATGTGAATTGTGGACAGACGACGGATGACGGAAGGACGAGGGATGGACGGACGGTGGAGAACAGACCTTCACAAAACCTCAGCTGACTGACAAGTCAGCTGACCTAAAAACTAAAAAAAAGATATGCTTCAAACCAAAACATATGCTTAAATGCTACAACTTTTAATGGTGGTACAAAGGTTACACCTGAAGCATAAACCTATGAATTTAAATTGGAATGGCACCTCTACCTATGATGGCTTTGAAGATAATCAATGTTGAAACTTTTTAGCATTAATTGAAATTGTAAACCTTAAGTTTGTGGTTCGTTGGATGCACCTACAGAACATACATACTAACTGAAGGTGCGATGGCACCTCTACCGATAATAGTTTTTAAGAAACAACGTTTAAACTGTTTAAGTGCCCGTAGCTGACATAAATAAAAATTCTTTTGTTTGTGGTTTATTTGGTGCGCCTATATCACAAATTTATGAGTTTAAATTGGTATGGCACTTCTATCCTATTATACCTTTGAACATATTAAAGATTTCAAATTTTTCAATGACCCTTATTTGTATAATTTTCCAAACCTGGGCCCCTCATCACAAAAAAGACCGGACGGTATGAATGGAGGTAACTGTCATGCCAAGTTTGAATTTGGTACTTATGATAGGCTTCAAATAAAATGTCCGATATGAAGCTTTTAAAAATTCAAATTAGAACCAATTTACATAATGTTGAAAGCCATGACTATTCAATACTAAGGTGAACAATTTCACTGGTAGAGCAATGTCCTGCCAAATTTGGAGTTTCTGTGTACAACAGTGTCTGAGAAACCATGAAGGCAACATTTGGCCATTAAGAAAGAGATGAAAAAAGAAAGAAAAAGGAACTTATACAAAAACAAAATGTCTGGGTTGGCATCCAGACATAAGAGCCTACTTCTATTTCAGGGTGGACTGTTACACATGCAAGTTTACCAAATGCCTAGTGATTATTCCATTGAGCACTGAACCAGCCTTGGAATCATCGTAATATGGCCCAGAGGAAGACATGTCTAATATCCATTTTTCAGGAGACGTGATCCTTTTCTTTGTGTTTGTTTGTTTGCTTTTTCTCTTGTTAGTTTTATTGTTGTTTTTATTTCAAATTAGAGTTCTTAATTTGGGTAATTTCGGGTAGGTTTTCTGCGGGGTTTCCACCTTTCAAAGAGGGCACTATAAAAATAATATACTAAAATGTCTCTACTTTTATAACTTAATATAAATTACATAGTTTGTCACTTATCTTTATGGTATTTATATGTGCCTGTGAAACAGTCCCAAGGGTGTAATGTGTGTGAAGATCAGCAAAGTGGAGGTGCATGCGTGATTGCACATGGGCTAAATGTGACACAAAGTCGGAAACCACACTTTATAAACAGCCAATGTAGAGTGGAATGTCAGTGAACCGTCTTGTACCTGTTTTAGGTCACACTTGAGTATTTTTTTAGCACACCTGACTCGTGTAATCTGGGTAGAAATTGGGCTTAGCTTGGGTATAAAAGCATGGTCGATCCAGGATCAGAAATGATTCATCCATTGGTGGTTAAGCCATAATGCCTTGGCTATCTGAGGTGAGCAGAGCAATAGCCATAGGGCGTATTGAAACTGGAGAGAGGTGCAGGTCGGTTGTGTGGACCATTGGAGGACACCAAGACCATCAATAAGTTTGCTTCAAAAATTAAGCTAAATGAATCATGTTAGGGATTTTTCATGACGAGGATGACCAAGGGTGACCAGCAGGCAATCAGACCGATTTGTTGTTAATTCAGTAGAAAGATGCAAGCCTTACGTCGCTCCAAACATCCAGTAACAGCTGCAAATGGTCCATCCGCACACAGGGGAATACACAAGAGATTGCACGCGGCCAGTTTTTGATCGACATCCATGGTGAAGAAGCAGATGCTGATCAGTCACCACCAGGTCGCCGGATTCTAATGGGCAAGACGGCACATCCCTACCACACAAGCAGAATGGGGCTGCATGGGGCAATGTGCCATTTGCTGACAGATGTCGCTTCTCCCCACACAAAAATGACTGGCAAGTCCGGGCCTGGAGGAGACCAAACATGCTAAGGAAAACAGGGATGTCACTGTCACTAATAAAATAGGCGAGGCGATTATCTCTAATAATAACAGAGATTTTTGAAGGAAGTTAAGAAGGTTAGTGGTAATTCGTCTTTAACGCCTAACAATATTGATGGTGCTGTTTTGAAAGAGAGCATTTGTGAGTTGTTTCCAAGCAAGTATAATGACTTATACAATTTTGTTTCCTACAACCAGCGTGAAATGGACAAACTTTTACATGAAACGGAAATAAATATTAAGAGACGTTGTAAAGATGCGCATTGTTACAACCACCATGACATATCTTTACAATATATTAAACAGGCTGTTAATATGCTGAGATATGGTAAAGCTGATGGTTACATTGGTCATTATTCATACCATATAAAGTATGGTACTAATAAACTCTTCTTGTATCTAGCTCTTCTGTCCAGTAGTGTAGTACGTCATGGTTTCTCTCCAGAGGGGTTATGCATATATGGTATTATTCCTATTCCTAAAAATACTAGAAAGTCACTACATACTTCGGATAACTACAGTGGAATAGCACTTAGTAGTGCGATCGGGAAAATGCTAGACTGGCTGATTCGTAACCAGAACTTTGACATACTGAAGAGCACAGACTTGCAGTTCCCATACAAACATCACCACTCCACAGTTCAATGTACCTGAAAGTTTGTAGTTGATGAGGTGCTACAGTATTATACCAAACGTTTCAGACAGCTTCTCAAGAAAGGTTTATGTCTATTAATAGTACGATTCTTAGCTCTATTCTAAACCTCACAAACCGTGAGAGTGCGCTGGTCTGACTACATTAGTCACCCATTCCCTGTCAGTAACGGAGTGAAATAGGGCAGAGTTCTTTCGCCTATTTTATCAGCATTATATTATGATGAATTACTTAGACGGTTGAAGATATTGGGGTATGGATGCTATGTAGGGTAATACGTTTATGGGTGCTTTAAGCTATGCCAATGATTTAACATTATTGGCTCCTACAAAGTTGGCATTACGCAAAATGATGGACATTTGTAGAGTATTTAGTGAAGAGTATAAGATTGTCTTTAACTCTGACAAAAGTAAATCATTAAGTTTCGGTAAGTCAGCTTGTCGTGAAATTTTTTGTCACGATGGAGAGAGTATTGAGTGCGTTCTGACTGATGTTCATCTCGGTTCCATAATTGGTATTGATGTTGTAAAAAATCAAATTGATAATGCTGTCGGGGAATTATATAGCCTATGTAACATGATGCTCGCTCAGTTTGCAATGCTTTTTCGGATTTCAAATACAAATTATTTAAACCCTTTAGCATGTCACTCTATGGTAGTGCACTGTGGGATTTTTCACACCCATACGTCTCGTCTTTTTATGGAGAAAATGTATTCGCCATCTCTTCAACATTCCTTGTAATACCCATTGTAGCTTATTAAGTCTAATATGTGAGGACATATCTGTCGAATTGCAAGTGAGTATCAGATTTCTCATTTTTTTTCGGCGTTGTATATTCAGGTCTGATGAATGTGTTCAAATATGTAGCTAGTTAGCCCTACAAGGAAGTCGGTCGCATTTTAGTAACTCTCTTACATCGATATGCAGTATGTATAGTTTACTGAAATATGATATCAGCAATTGCTGCATTATTGACATTATCGACAAAATTCAATCTGCATAGATGAAATTTCTCACTGATTACACTGACTCGGCTAGTGTTATTGCTGATTTGATTTATGTCTAAGATCGGAGAAAATTCTCCTTTTTCTCTTTCAGCGAGTTGCAAGACATTGTGTTGACAGTGTGCACTGAATAACTGGATTCTGCACTGTTTTGTTTTCTTTCTATCATTGTACATTGTACGGATAAAGATATATATATATATATATATATATATATATATATATATATATATATATATATATATATATATATATATATGTATGTATAGTACTAAAATATGCATCTTTATAAAATATAATCATTCTTTGAAAGTTATTTTTTCATATATTTTTTATATGAGAGACGTGATACATTCCCATACGCAAGATTGACTGCCTGCAAGAACCAGTGGATCAACTGACAGAAGGAAATGAACAGCCCCCATGTATATATATATATATATATATATATATATATATATATATATATATATATATATATATATATATATATATATATATATATATATATATATATATATATATATATATATATATATATATATAATGGACTGTTGGAAGTCAAAGGATCTGTGTTATCCCCAAGGCAAATGGAAGAAAAATAAAAGAAAGCAAAGTTCCTTAGCCCCAGTTAAAGGCAAATGTCGGGCATTGTAAGAGAAAGTAAGAGCTGTAGAAAAGCTGACGGAACAACTAACAGAATCCAAGGAAGTAAAATAGCTGAAGTGGATAAATAGCAAACCAAATAACTGTAGAAAAGACTTGCAGAAATTATGCCGATACCAACTAGTGATGCTTCAGAATTAAAACAGTTAGCTACAATAAGCAAGACATTAAGCCAAAGGCAAATGAGCTTGAAATAGCCCAAGAAGCCCGCAAAAGATATGAAATAAACAATGCATGCAAAAGAAGATAAAAAGACTTTCATATCTAAACTCCTTGAAGCTTAGCACTGCTTTCAGAGCTTGGGAGTATCACAAAAAATAAAAGGTCTGCCATAAGGGTTGTTAGTAGATACTTGACTGGTCACGATCTACAGGGAGATGTACCAAGCAAGCGTACACAAAATAGGATGCTTGGGCACTTAATGGAAACTGAGGTGGCATCAAAGGATCAGAAAGCAGGTTGGTGCTTCTGCCAAAGAGTACAAATGAAAACACTGCAGTGTCCACGATATGTGCTAAGATAAGAACATGTAAATATTGAAAAACATTGCAAATGATATGGCTGATCATTGCCAAACAAACACAGCAGTTGATAGATTACAAGCAGAGGAAAACGGACAACCCATTAGGAGTTTCAGGTGTGCTGTGCACCTTTATGACTCAGTTGCCAGAACAGAGTGAGTGATAAAGAACTGAACCGTTATGAACAGGATAGTCAAACCAAACCAGAAAAGACAAAGAATGGGGGTGTGCGCAATACACAAGCAATTATTTGTTGCACAGGTAATCTATTTCATGACACTTAGGTAATTTTGTGGCCAGGAATCTGTGGCAATTTTGAAGGAGAGAGATGTATTGATAAAAAACATACAGCCAGTGATGCAGTTATCTATTTCCGATTTGTTTGTAAAGGATTCCATGCGAACTTGTAAATGCTGGGCGATTATATTCATATAAATTTCTTGCTCAGAGACTTCACGTGATTGGTGCCATTCTGTAATACAGAAGGATGGCACTAACTTTATTGATTGTTCCCATGCCTGTTTTTTTTTCTTCAGGAATAACTTAATAAGTCAAACATGTTCATATATGCAGTGATTTGTCAGGATAGAATCTTCGTCCGAGTGATGTCCTTCTATTATATGTTGGAAAAAGAAATGTGTCAGTAATTATGATAGTATGAGTACTGTGTGCGAGAACCTTGTTTTTAAACATAAGTTTCAAAATGTAACTGTTTCTTGTTTGTTTTTACAAAATCACCAGTTCTTTAAATCCACGATGTTACATTGTATCTGTAAATTGTACAGGTTGGGTGAAATAACTAATTGTCCAATTTGATTTCAATTTTGTATTAAAATTAGATAAACATAAATAGTATGCATCATGCATTTAAATCGCTTGAAAAAGGGTGGTTAGATAATAGTCTACATGTACTGGATCTGTCAAAGATAATGTCATACTATCTTGTTAATGTAAATCTTGAAAATCAAGCTGAATGAATCATCAAGTTTCTGTTCCAGAAGTTTTATATGCCAGAAAAAAATGACATAAAATGGGCAATTTAGGGTTCAGTGGTACCTGTCACGAAAGAGCATCCCTAGGAAGGATCAAAATGTGGTCGTATGAGACAGTTGGTCTCTAATAAGATGTTCAAATTAAAAGAAAAGTACTTAACTGACAGGTGTTCTCTCATGAGAGTGGTCTACCGTGATAGGTACTACTGCAGTATTGAAATAATAAAGACTACTTTAATTCATTAGTCTTTACTTAAACATTTATTAATTTTCCTCAGCAACTACAGTTTTCCTATGAAACTGAAGGTTTTAAACGTTACACTTGGTGTATTTGTGCAGCCGACCGAAATTGGGAACTCTGTTATTTAACATGCAACAAACAGTTTTCTTACACTTTTTTGTCTATTTTCCATCACTATTAACTTTTTTTTTCCATAATTCAATCTGAAATCGTCTTGTGGAATTGCTACACCCAGCTCTCTTATCTTAAAGATAAGGAAGCAGTGGTCTCTGTGTTCAGTCACATAGAGAGGAAATTTACGTCCTGGGCTAGGCTGGTCACACTTTTCACTGCAGCAGAATGATAACATATCAACAAATTTCAAAATTCATCATTTTCTAAAAAAAAAATCTCAGAATAATAATTTAAAAAGCGCGTAAGCTGTGGAATTAACCATTTTACATTGATATTAATTTCGAGTACACAATGACATTTTGAAATTTTTATGGCTCTGCCTAAGTTCGTAACAGGTAGAGTTGGGTGGCATGATCAGAGACGATACGGATGTTGCTGGTTACTTCAATAAATGTCCAAGATAAGCAGACATTGTGAACAGTTTAAGTACATTACTTTGCTTATAAGAACAGAGCACATTTCTGTTACGGGGATGGGATGGAGGAGGTGAAGGGGACAAAAATTGGCACCACCCACCAACGAAGCCTAGCCGTACATAGTCAATGTCGCAATTTCTGTAGAACAAACCACTATGCGGCATTGATAGAAGTGTCATAGTGGTGCACATCTGCAGCAAGTGTAACTGGAGGGTTAATGCACTTTATATATCCCACCAACCCACCAAGTAGGTTGTTTCTTAATTATAAAGGCACAGCTAGAGGGACGTGATTAAGAATTACAATCTGGTATCCTCCGCTGAAGACCAGGATGAAAAAATAATACTTTTGACCCCACAAAAAACGTCTGCAAACCTTGACTTAGATGCTGACGTATCCGGGATCCGGGTACAAAAAGGACCAAAACAAATCAAAACAAAGAAAAAATCCCACACAAATAAACACACACACACACACCCCCACCCCCAAAAACACCCCCACCCCACCCTACGAGGTCACCTGCATATAATGCCACACCGCTGGTTTTGCCAAATACGTTAAAAATACTATTCAGGCCGGTATCGGAAGTTTTACCTTTCGTCGATGTCGATACAGGCCTAGTGTGGATGGAAGTGATAAAGTCATACTCATTACTTGTTGAAGATTTACCTATAAGTATTATTCTACATATCCACTGCTTATACCTCCACTACATACTCAAGTGAATTTTGCTCAGTTTGTAAGCAAAATATCTGAAGCCTTGGCAAGTAATGGAACACGTAATGAGTAATTTTAACGCCAGTACATTTTGTGAAAATGATTGCTCATTCTCTTTGTGACAAAGCTGTCTGTTGATTTATACCAATAACCGATGACAACTCTTATGATATACCTGATTCATTTAAGGACACGCGTAGAGTAGGCGTTAACGTGATGACATAAATTGATTTTTGTAATTCATCAATGTTGCGCGTTTTGAATGGCCAAAAGTTAGGCAACATAACTGCGAAAAGTACAGGTTTCACCCACAATGCAAGAATACCCACATGTGTCGGCTTTGTTTCGGCTGATCAATCTTTAAGCCAATAAGAGTTTGCTCATGATCTAACATGGCTGTCAAACTATTGTCCTGTCTTTTTTTTAGATTGTGCTCGGTTTAACGAGAAATGACGAGGTACTTTTACACAATTACAATGGCTTTCACGAGTCCCTTCTTGGAGGGTTTTGTGTGGATCAAGCTCGATCTTGTGGATTTTATAAATCTGCCCCCAAATTGCTTTCCCGCTTAGTCATTACCAAGAGTCGTGCTTGTATTGACGAATCAATTATAGGTTTAAACGTTTGATGTACAAAGCAGGAAAACTGTCATTGACAATGAGTTGAACAAGAAGAGAAAATTGCAAACGATTACCTAAGCGGGCAAACAGCAATTGCTACAAATTGTATGCTGATATCAAGTCAGTTGCGAAATAATTGTTAAAAGACCGAACAAGTGATTCTTTTAGACAAAGTCGTTGTTCAAGAACAAAAACATTAAACGGAGAAAGACACAGAGAGAGAGAGAGAGAGATAGAGAGAGAGAGAGAGAGACAGAGAGAGAGACAGAGAGACAGAGAGAGAGAGATTATAATGTATTCTTCAAACACCATTTGTGAAAAATATCCTCGAATGTTTACTGGCATTTGTAAATTGGCTGGAAGATATATGATCAAACACGGGGGGAGGGGGATATTAGCAGCCATATTAACCTTTTACAGTGCTTTTGACGATTCTCTGATATTATGTGACGAAACAACAATTTTGAAAAAATCTCTGAGGAGGCTTGTGATCGTATCATTCGTGCCCTAGGTGGGTATAAGGGTACTTACGACCTGGGAGGGTTTGGAAGCAAGTTGGTGACTTAAAACATTACTTTGGCAACGATGACCTATAGGGTGAATTTCCGTGAATTAGGAAATTATGGGACTTTGTGACCCGAACACTTTTAAAGATTTAACCGGTGACCTGGTGGGGCAGGGGAGTAACTTATCTAGAGCTCCATCATTAAAGAGTAAATTTCGTCATGCACACTTGTCTTTTTTCATGATTATTTTATATTAGGGACCATGAATTTTCAATTGCCCCCCCCCCCATTAAAAATAAGCTCAAATAGAATAAAATAAAATAAACATAATAAATAAATAAATAAATAAATAAATAAATAAATAAATAAATAAATAAATAAATTAATTAATTAATAAATAAGTAAACAAATTGAGAACGTATATATCATTTAAGGTAGCGATCTAGTGAACAACCTAAAAATCAACGATGTTTCACTTTTTACATTTTCTGGTCTGTTAACAAGTTTACTTTAAGTTCCGCATTGTTTCGTTGCTAAATACTTTTTATATTAACGTTAAAATCCGTTTTTCCTGACGCGGTGGTACCAAACTGGAGAGTAAACAAAGCTGCCACTGAACGTGCCGGTTTGTTGGGTCACGTGACATGTGATGCGTCCACACTGATACATATCTAGCGAGGTCAGGGGGTCACGGTCTGACTCCAACACAACTTCAAAGCGGTTCCTCCGTACCCATCAAAAGAAAAAGGAAAAAGGGTCGCAAAAGAAAAAAAAATATATTGTACGAATGGACACGGATATCAGGACAAAACTTGCCGATTGTGACAAGGGCTCGTAATACCAAACGTGGCCTGAAGAGCCCAGGCCCCAGCTTTTAGTTTCAGCGGTTGTGCCATCCACATCCACTCGCACCGAATCTGAAAAGGACAGTCTCGATGACGACGACGGGAAAACTCATTTATCAGCAACGCATTAAAAAAAAAATAAAAGTTAACTGAAAAATGTATGCGTGCACTGGATATTTCCTTGGACAGTGAATCAAGTGTGACCAGAGCCTCTGCCCCTGCCCCTGTTCCGTCCCCGTCCCCTCGGCTGCAGTAGCCTGTTCTTCGCGGTGGCATTTTGGCAAGTTACGGGAAGAAGTTGAGGATGTACACATAAAATGCTATGAGATGGAGCTGTGATCCAATCTTTTTATTTTATGACTTCAATTTATTTCACCATTTTCGAGTTTCATTGGGCTTATGCACCATTCGTCAACATTGAAGTTCGGTTTGTTAGTTTCTTGGTTAGCGTTTCAAGTCTGTAATATGAGACCCGTCCGCCAGCCTGAATGAAGCCTGTTTGGCTGGAACTTGTTGTAAACAAGCAAAACAATCTGTGAAAATCGCAGAACAATGAGACATGTCGGGGTAATTTAAAACAGATTCTTATTCATCGCTTGGTGTTTTCATGAATAGTGCGATTCATTCGACCCTAGTTGTATTGTACACTTCATCCCTCGCTATCGTCAACTTTCATGGCTGTTACGGCAGCAGTTATCTTTGACACATTTGCATAATTAGCTCTGTCAAGTTCTAGTACGCATGCTCGCTGGGTAACTCCGCCTACTTCCGCGAAAACGTCATATGGCGCTAAATTTCCACGAGGGTATTTAAAAGGACAGGAGACGTACCTCCTTATGAATATGTGATTTTTAGCTATAAATCACTATATTTAACATGTTTTGAACATTGATAGACAACTAGGGAGGTCGTACTTATCGCGGAAGTTCAAAAATAGAACCTGTCTTGAATATTTTTGGCGGCATTGACCGACCAAGGTCAAAGATCATCAGACCGAGAGATATAGCCTGTTTTTTCGGGTTCACTTTTACGAAGGAACGGCCACCTCCAGCGAAATTAGGGAAAAATCCACTGGCTCGATTCTGTTCAGACTTGGCATGTATGACAAGTTATTTATTTTCTCTAAAAATATGTTTTTGTTTGTTGATAACGGGAATAGTTTTGTAGTTTCAACGTCATTCGCAGAGCTTTCACCCAAAGTACATGTACATGGCACAACTATAAATATCTTTCGTGACCTAAAACAGGGCTCGTTTGCGTTATCGACAATACAAAACACGTTTTGATGGCGAAAAATCTACGCTAGCGGTAAAACGGACGGAAGTGGTCATCGGATAATCTGTTGACCTCCCAATTTCGCTGGAGTGGCTTTGGGTTGGCACAAACGATTGTCCGACTTTGTGGCTTCATAAAATAAATACTGTTGGATAGGTTTTAATAAAGGTGGTATCTTCGTTTGCGCTAGACACTCAGCTTTTAGAAAAAATATACTTTTATATGGTTTACTGTTGCCTATTTTTCACTATTGCGAGAAATGGTGAGCAATGTCCGTTCATATGCGTTCACTAGATCGCCACCTTAAGTAAGAACAAAATTTGAACACATTTGGAAGCGACATTGAAAATTGAAGAAGAAAGAGAAGAAGAAAAAGAAAAATAAGACGAAGACGAAGAAGAAGAATAAAAAGAAGAAGAAGAAGAAGAAGAAGAAGGAGAAGGATGAGAAGGAGAAGAAGGAGAAGAAGAAGAAGAAGAAGAAGAAGAAGAAGAAGAAGAAGAAGAAGAAGAAGAAGAAGAAGAAGAAGAAGAAGAAGAAGAAGAAGAAGAAGAAGAAGAAGAAGAAGAAGAAGAAGAGGAAAGAGAAGCGAAATTAGGCATCAGTGCACATAACCTTCACATTGAAGCTGGAAGACATTAAAACGCCGAACCAATTTACAAATTTCCTGAGCGCCAAACGTGACTCCTGATAAGTACTTGATGATGATTACCATGACGATTTGTCGTGTATTTACTTTCAAATTCAAAGGGAAACGTACTTAAAATGGACGCCATATCTGTTCTAATCATGCAACCCGTAGTAGCCAAGACATGTTGCTATTTATTATGACAGTACCCGATACTGAATAAATACGTTTTGAAGCGATTATCTGGAAATCCCTACAAATCCAGATAAAGCTTCAACTTGTATCCTTTTACACTGCACTTTTTTACTTTATATGTATACCTGTGTATGTGATTTCTAGTAATGTTGTGTGATCAGCGTTGATTTTATGTTTGCTAGTTTTTTAGATTCCTTTTAGAGCCCCTTGACAGATTGTTATATTTTTGTGACAGCGTAGTCAACAAACATCGATTCACTCGCGCCTCACTCCTTAGATTTTGAAACTATACTCTCGCGTCGGACCCCCTGGCATCTATTATCAGTTAGACAGATAGTGCTTGCAGGTCTTCTTTTCTCCCCTAAGCTTAAGCAAAGCTTGCGGAGCATGATCAACTGCTGCGTTTGAAGTATCAATCAATGGCGTCTTCTGAGATGACATTACTTGATAACAGAGACTTGGACACACCGCACTGGTGATTACAATAGCCCGTCCAAACCTATCTACAATAATTGACTGCTTATAATATCGTGCCATTCATGCATTTGTCTTTCACAACATTTTGGATGAAAGTTTAAAACCGGTTTTTACACATATCATAGGTATTTGCACATAGACTCGCACATAATTCTTTTGTGTGTTGCCACACAACGACAACCTGCTAAATATTATCATGAATTTAACTTTAAACCTGAAAACATATACAAATCAACGGACTATCCAAAATACCTTTTCATTCTCCAGTTCCAATGGTTGTGTTTGTGGCGGTTTTTCTTTCCTTTTTTTTTCATTTGTTGTGTGTGTTTTTTCTTTTCTTTTCTTTTCTTTTTTTTTTTTTGGGGGGGGGGTCATCATGAACATGTCTAATACAAGGAGATGCCATAAATACGGCGCTGTTCAATATGACGTATCAATGATCTACCTCAACACATAAATGCTTAAACCCAAAGCCCAGAAATAGACATGACGAATAAGTGTTTTACTATATGAGGATCACCTGGTCCTTCTCTCTTTTATCAACAAATGAGTTGCAGCACAACGGAGATAAATCAAGTGATTGCGGCCATGAATGGAGATTAGATATAGACGTACGCTTCAATTACTGTGAAACCTGTGTATTGCGGACACCTCTTGGACTGATAGAAAGTATCCACAGTAGGCAGGTGCCCACAGTAGACGCGTGTTTTTAACACGAAAATTGACCGTTTGGTTGTAGACATGACTTTCCATATTGTATAGATGTCCCTATTATAGATGTGTCGACGAGGACAGGTTTTACTGTATTAAAATTCAATACAAAAGGCCTGAGGTGAGGAAGGAACGTTTATCTGCGTGACAATATTTTAGAAAATGTACAAGAATAAGGATAATTACGTTATACTTTAGCATTAGACGGTAGCATAAATACAGCCGGAGAAAAAATTGTACAGGGACGTATCAAGGGCCTCGTTCACGCTCAGGCTGTTTGAATGCGCAAAACAAGGAAATGTGAACCCCATGTTATTCCTCAAATTTTGTCATCAATTTGTTAAATCAGAATGTATTTGTGGATCAGAGATTTGGAAATTCACAAAGAGAACAGACACACAAACTTTGGATGAAATCCGACTGGAAAAAGTGTATTACAAATATGAAAGGAGAAATTATTCATAGGATTCTGAGAATATATGCTTCCTGTAAATTACAGAACTACAAATGTAGCATTGATGGAAGGCGCAGATATTCCTCCTGTTACCTTCATAATATTATGCATGATCAAAGCTGTTATTCTCTTGGTATTCGTATAAATAAAAATCCACCATGCTCTCCGCGCGTCGTGGCACTATATTATTCTCTGACACTAGAGTGCACCATTTCTTAAGGTGCCGTAAATAACAGCTCCTCCAAAAATGTGATTAATTCTACCTAATCACCAAATAGGCCTAACTTTGAACAAAATGCAAGCACCAGTAACGACAATGGTAACATAATCATCCCCACAAACCATTTTCATAGGACCCACAGACTGAGATAAATGTCATAGGTTGTATTTTATCCCAAAATGTGAAATAAATACTGACAAGTATCAATCATTCTACGATCTTGAAAAGCACGGTTGGGATACAGCCCCATGTGTCCACCCACAGTAGTTTGAAACTTTCATGGGGTTCACTAATACAGACGAGATTCGAAGAAGTTTTATCTGCTGAATGCAAATTGCTTGGCTAGCAAAGGTTGCTTATAGAACATTTTAGGAGTAGTCCAACTGACACATATATTAACAGTGATGAGTCACATAGTATGTTGCAAGATATTGAAAACAGGAGCTCACTGGCCCGTTCTACTGCTTGGCTTCAACTTTCCATGGACCGATTGACCAAATAGGACATGACGTACCTCAGAGGCAACTTGTAATACATGCTCCAGGCAGCTACACAAGATGCACTCTTAATTCAATATAAAAATTGAAGCGAGTTTGTCGTGCAAGAGACATTATTCATTCCCCAAAGTATCAACTGGGTGAAGATTGAGAAAGTTTGATGGACTATAATCATACCCATTTGAAAATGTGGCAGGGAAACCGTTTTAATTTGCAAGGCATTGTGACCTTGACCTAAGACCTGAAAGTCATCCACAATCATATGATAAACAAAATCTCAAAATCTATGCAGTATCTGTACCAAAAGTTTCAAGTGAATCTGACTGACGGTTTTGAAGAAATTAAAATGTGAACTGCCATTGCAGACCCCCATGACTTATAATATGGTTATTAATAGGAATGCAGAAACTACCAAAAAACAACATAAAAAGAACTACCCCCCCCAAAAAAAAACAACCCCACCAAGAAAAAAGAAAAACAACAACAAAAACAACCCTCAAATTTGAATCTGACCAACCGTTTTGGAGAAGAAGTTAAAAATGTGAATTAACATCGTAATCCTCATTGACGTACATAGTAATCGACATGAATGTATGCAGTTTGACCTTACAAGTTCACTGTGGTTTACAATATACCATACAAATTGAAAGCCCACAGGCTTTCCTACTAACCTTTTAAGGTAACTTTGGGCCTACGATGCACCATTAAGAAGGTCTAAGGATTTGACCATGACCTTTGACTTCAATGTTATATATTATCATATGGAAAAAATTGCCCAGACCCACATATTATCTGTGCCAAATTGGGAGGCAACAGGTCAAGAGGGAACAGAAATATAAGGAAAATAAGACACGCGGTGGCGGCGCCCGAGAAGGCAGGCAACGTAACTAAACACTATATGCATGCCCTCCTAGGGGAGATGCATCAAAAAAAAAAAAAAAAAAAAAAAAAGAAAAAAGAAAAAAAGAAAGAAAGAAAAAGAAAAAAAACCGCCAAGCTGTTTTTCTGATGCAGGAGGCATGATACACAACCTGCAATCATTGGAATAAGAGATCACGCTACAATCCCATCTGATTTCTGCTGCAATCGCCGAATTAAATTAAGAGGTAACATCCGATACCATTGTATGAAAGCTCATTATAGCCTGCGTGAAGCTTTGGGCAGTTTAAATTGGACAACAGGACCAGAAAACAAATCAGTTGAAGATACATGTACTTTTTTAAATAAAAAAAAAATGGATGAAATGACTGAGTGTTTTGTCCCTCAAAACGTGGAGTTGTTTTCAGCAAGAGAAAACCAGAATAAAATGGATGAAAGTCATATCTTTGCATAGACAAAGGAAAACCCCAGATGTTTCAGAAGATACATACATGCAAAACAAGGCAGAGACCATTTTCTATATACACCACCGGACAATTAAGCCGATTGGGCTTTACGAAATTTACCAAACAGAAAAGACAATAACGAAAACCCTAAAAGGAGTTCAACAACTTTTTGGTCGCACGCAAATTCAAAATTCAAAACCCGTGCAGGACTCATTGACTTTGATAAGCACAATGACACCCGAACAAATCATAACAAACAGAAAACTGCCAAGCATACTGTAGACAAAATTATGGACAAACATTCCAAAACTTTTCTTATTTTTAAGCTTTTCCACTTTAACCGGCCAACATTGACTGGTGGTCCATTATCGTCTATTCAATGTTTTTGACAAACTTTAAGAGCAATGAAAAACAATTTGAACGAAAATTGTAGGAGAAACCTATAAGGATAAAATATCCCTGGTTAACAGATTTCCTTGTCGTAGGTCGCACCATATCCACAGCATCAAAACTGTTGCCTAAACCGTAAACGTAAGTCTTGTGTCAAGAGGCAAGGGTCAAAATGGAGCTCTCGCATGTGTTGTGTTGTACTCAACTTGAAACACTGAGAATGTCACTAGAAAACTTCCAAACGCAAGAATTTTGTGAGAAGTATAGGACAGTATCCAGCATACAGATATATAATTACTGCATAGGATTAAAAAAATAATGTAACGCATGCCACATTGAGTGCTGGGCAAAGTTCAATTTAGCAAACATCGCTGGCTACCGCGTTCTTATAAAAACAAACAAACAAACAAACAAAAAACAAAGAAACAAACAAGCAAACATAAAAAGGCAAAAGCAAAACAAAACAAAACAAAACCGAACCAAAACAAAATATAAAAATCAAAAACAAACATTTATGTCAAGAGCAGCACAGTTCCATGAAAGACAGATCATGTTTAACTCTTCTGGTGGAATTCTCAGACCATTGGACACAATATTGGACTCTGGATGACCACAAGGTACATATATTGCGTTTATGAGAGCCTTCGACACACTGTTGCATCGGCATTTACTGTAAAAGACTAAAGTCCAGTGAAATACAGGGATGCTTTTTAACGCTATTTATCATCTGTCCTGAAAGACCACAGGCACAGTGCTGTTGTAAATGAAACAGAGGCTTACTGGGCTGATGAATCCAGCAGGATTCCTAAAGTGAGTGTATCAGGTCCCATTCTGTTCATCATATTCATAAATGATCTTCCCTTGGTTGACAAGAAACACACAAAATTATTGGTTGACGCTGCAAAATTATATTTAAGGAGTGCTTCACCGGGTGCACACGACTCTATGCAAGATGACGTCACCAGTTCACAGCTCAGGACAGACACTTCGTAATTGAAGTTCCTTCCTAAGCGATCCAAAGTTTTGAAACTTGTATAGCACAAATGAAGTGTAGTTTACACTATACGTCGATGGGACATGCACACTTAATCACCTTGAAAAAACAGAATCAGAAAATCTGAGGAGGATTTGGATTGTACTCACACTAACACATATGAAAACAAATTTCACAAGCAACAAAATACTTGGGGTGATGAGAGATCCATTCCAAGTAACCACATGACGTGTGCTAGAATGCGGCCATTTCATTCTGCACTCCCCATTATGTTAGTCTCCTGATACAAATTGAATCACGAAGAGTCAGGTAACAAAGCTCATACCTTATCTAAGGAGTATATTATAACCATTGAGACTTCGAAGGCTTAACTTACTGACGCCAGAACATTGAATCAGGAGAGGTCTCATTGACTTTTAAAACATATCAATGATAGGTATTAGTCAGAAAAACCTCTTTACATCATTGTCTGCATCTGCAAGGGTACTCGTCAGAAACTATTCAAGCCATTCTCTCGCCTTGATACACGCAGGTCCTTCTTCTCAAGGCTTGCCATTGATGCGTGGAATCGCCTTACGGAATATGCAATGTGTTTGCTGTCTGCAACCAGTTTCAAAGAGCGCGTTGACAAACACAGGCGTTATCTTCCAAGCATATACGACCCATCTTATTTATAGAGCTGGAACCCTTTTACGCTCAATGTATCTGTGCATATGGAAACACGACATGTGTAGCATAAAATTGGATCATAAGATAAGATTTATGAAACAATTGAGCTGGCCGAAATTGTTCTGTATTCTGGTTTGAACACATTGAGTTGAATCAGTGGAACATATCTTCAGTCTGCCTTATTTGTGTATAAATAGATTTATTACATTATAGTCTTAAAGTGACCCTTTGAGGTTTTGGTCGATTCTGCAACCAAAGCTGAAAAAGGTCACTTTAAAGCAAATTTTGAAATGTTGCTGCATAAAAGTCATTCAATATTCTCCACAAATTTCACAAAACCACTAATATTTCCACCAAATCCTGGAAGTGCCGTCCATGTTTCACCGCTCATTCAGCTGTTCTGAAAATTGAGCAAACCATATTAAAAGAGTATAATTTTCCGAAAAAAAATCATGTCAATGAAAACAAAAATGCAAATAAATTGCACAATATTCTGCATCAACAGTAGTGATTAGGGATGGGTGTGTGTGTGTGTGTGTGTGACAAGAAGATCTGCAGCACTTTTTAGACCATTTGAGTCATATCAACTCAAACTGGTAAAAATTGGTCGGGTGACCTGAATCCCGCAGTGTCATTGGTCACTCGCTGTCAGGCATCTTTAATCATTTTAGAATTTGCGATTCATATGACCGATGCATACGCTTGTAGACTGAACCCTACCGAATGACCTCCAAAGATTTTTTCTATCACTTGCTTTGCTTACTGTACCAGTACTTTTTCGGTGCAATATTTTGGAAGTACAAACTGCTTTTTATTTTTTATTTTTTACAAAGATATATGAATGGCATGACTAACAAACAGCAAAGTTTCCACCCCTTGATACCCTGGGCTACTTCTCTCTTCTCTGTACAACATGCATCGTCATATTTGATTTCATGGGGGGGGGGGGGGGAGGGGCTGATGATTAATCTTTAAAAAATAGATCATAACCATGACAAGCTGAGAGTAACAGTATAATAGTCCCTAAACTCAGGAAAGTATGGCCGGAGAGGACTGAGATATAAAAACATCAGTGAAAAGCGAGAAGCAGATGTTTTTTTTATGCTTTTATGCGGGTAGTTATTGCGTTCAAAAGTCTTTGGCTACTTTAATTGTTTACTTTCCTTTAAAATAGACTGTTTTGCCATCCTCTTCTCATACGCGGTTTGGGAGCACCGATATAGATGTCATTTGCAGCAAAATTAATTTGCTTTTTAAAAATGTGTGGGTGGATAACGTCGAAATATTCATTAATAATACAGATATGGCATGAATAAAAATTATTCTGCTGCGAACACTGCAAATGTAGCAACCTTACTGTGACCAAAAGTCATTATTCTCGTGAGGTAAGGTTAAGAGACCGCGCTTGTACTGCATGCACTGGAACATTTTTGGTTGCACAGAAAAAAAAGAAGAAAAGTTATGAAGAAAAGACGGTGTATCGGATTATGATATTACTAAAATTTCACTGCAGCTTTGATCGTCGTGATAACCCTTCGCTAAAAAAACGACCCCAATAAAACATGAAAAAAAAAAAAAAAAAAAAAAAAAAAAAACCCACACACACCCCTCCAACAAGCAACAGCAAAAGTGAAAATTTCTGCACAGTTCACACGCTATAAATTGAAGTAAAAAAAAATAAAAATAAAACAACAACTGTCTCCGGCTGTGCCACATAACAAATTAAACTGACGTCAAAGGAGGTAATGTGTAAAAGGGGAAAGAACATCCAGTTTAAACATGTTTCAACAAATGTCCAAGTTATTTATGGCTTGATGAAAAAAATCTCTGGTTCCGGTAATCTGACCGACCCTACTGAAAGAGCCCGACCGTAAATAAATTTTATGAAACATAAAAAAAGTTTCAAACCGCCCTTTCCTAATAAAAATTAATCCACCCTGGCTGAAAGAGTTTATCGAGAAGTGGCCGCCGTGTTCCGTTCTTTTGCAGTAAAGTCAACTGAAACACACTATTATATTTCAACCTGGCTGGAAGGTTAACTTGGACCGGGGAAACGGCATAGCTGCATAGCCAAGGTTGTTTTGTGAAACAGCATAAACCCGGTAGTTCGGTGACGGTTAATATTTCGCTAGGTTCCAGGTGTCCGTTCTCCCAGTTACAAGGGCAAACGGTCGTTAAAGTACTTTTTAAACATGACTTATTATCTTAACCTTAATATGCCTGCTCGGTTGTGTCTGAAGCATTTATCATCGTGAGTCACAAATCCAAATGCGACACAATACACTGACAAATCATGCATGTGTTGGTAAGCGCCATTTCGAACATGGCGCAATGCATTGCGGGACAGTCGCACATAAATACAGTTGATTTGTATCAAAGTGAATCGTGGCCACAGCACATTTATTATTATTAGTACTTCGAAATATTTGCAAAATATACTTATGGTTTCACATGTTAACTCCCCCCCCCCCCAAGATCGTCAGAATACTACTATCCTCATTTACAAAACATTGGGTGCGGAATCCACAATTTTCAAAATGGGGGCCAAGTCCGTGTAGATTAGTCCCGACTTGACATTTTGAAGGGGTACTATCCTTCTGTAGGAATAACATTTGGAAGATTAGATGATTAAACCTTCGTTTATGTCATGTACTCACATGTACACGTGTTTTAATGGTAAGCACTGTCTGCCGCTCGATATCAGGGAAGGGCGGCTTGAAATTTTTTTTTTTTTATCTGTCATAAAAATTATTCAGGATTGGGCCTTTTCAGTATGGTCGATACGGTTACCGGAACGTATGCCGCACACATATATTTTTGGTAGGTCTTAGGTAAGTTGGAAATTTGTTGAAACATGCTTAAAATGGTAATTCCTTTCTCCTTGGACGTCATTTCAATTTGTTAGCTGGAGGCATTTGTGGTAATAGACAAATAACATACTTTCACACCACATTTGAGGTAAAAACTTAATTTACGTCGCTATAAACTTGTATAATTGCCAACTGCAATTGCACAGTAACTCTTAGTTATTATAAGGGAACTACTGCTATCAGTAGTGCACATTTTATTAAACACGGAGGAGTGAACAATAGTTATGACAATCATATCCACACAAGTGAATACGCTTCCTGTTAAACGGACTAACTTTTCGCAGTATTTGGTTGGAGCATATGCCTCAGTGTTCGTGAAGGAAATTTGCATGAAGCACGACACAGTGGGAATCTGTTGTTCCTACACCAGTGGTTTGCTCTTTAATGATTTCAGTTGAGTAACTGATTATTTTCCTCTGCCGTTGGGACTCTTTGTGAAAGCTGAAATTAGAGATAGGAGGTGTTCTCATGTTTGCAAAAAAATAGAATCAAGAGATCCCCTGTAACCAGGCCGACTGTGTTCAACTGTGTCGTTTGAACGACCTGTCTTAACCATGAAACCACTGAGGGCATTGGATGTCCCCTCTCTTTGTGTTTGTAGAACTGCCTGCGCATCTAAGAGGGAGCTGTGTATAAGGCAAAGCGTGCACAGCAGGTCAGAAATTATAGTTATTAACCTAAAATCATGCACAGCGTGCTTTCAAAAGGAGCTACCATCCACAGTCGTCGGTTCTCGTGTCAGGACGAACAAAAACCCACTTCGCACTTTGTGGTGTCCTATTCCTTTTGAAATAAAGCAACCACTCTTCCTCGTGGTGTTTCCTATGTAATAATTTTTCTCGTCATCGAGAGAGCTAGGGCAATTTATCAATAGGACATGACGTATAATCATTCTCATTCCCCCACGCATCGACGTGCAACTACCTTTCTGCTCAAGGCAGTCAACAATTAAAGGTCGTTTCACTTGTCGTCTGCTTAAGCGTTGTCAAGAAAATTAATAAGCAGACACATTCATAGAAATACATTTCTGTAGGGTGCCCAAAAGCCCGGCCAGAAAGGTTGTTGACCTAACGCTATCGACAGGGGAGACACACCCTTTATTCAATCTCGAGGCAAGTTCGTAACATGCAGGGTGGAATGTTTCATAGCTGTCACGATTGTTCATTAAAAGTGCGCCATTTTCCATGTTTTCTGACTGCTGCTTGCGTATACAACCAAGAACAAAACAAGTATTATAGAATTTGGTATGTATGCAACGATTCGGTCGTCGCTGACGCGTTCATGAGCCAAATGTGTTCTAATTTTAGTTACCACTTGAAGGGGGGGGGGGTGACTGGCTCGTCAACAGTTCGTTCACCTGCCGCTGCTTCACATGTTGTTATCAATCGTGAGTATAAAAAAGGGTATAGCTGAGGATTATGATCATGGATTCCTATTACATAGTTATAAAGGATTTATTATTTCAAATTACATCATATTATAAAAATGTATAGGTCGCATTTTGGTACTTTTTGAAGTAAAAGGTTTGAAGAAGCAACATTAAAATTATGAATACAGGTAAACATGCTTAAAATACTGCAAACTGGAACACAATGTAAGATCCACGAGGTTGTTATCCTGTGATATTTTTGTAAATGTAGCCACATGTGCTGACCGCAGCCACAAAACATGGCTAATTGCCCACTTATGGTGAACAGGCCGTCAAAGGTATCTCAAACATTCTAGTATCTCTGTTCCCGACTTCCCAGATTTTGTTACTGCAGGGCCATGGATTGCGACCATATGTTCGGTACAACATTTGGTTGCATAGCGATGTCGTGTTTCAGATGTTAGAAGCTCGACGAGACACCTTTAATTGGTGTATCCTTAGAGTGACGTGCCCAATCAAGTAATCATGTCTGTGTTTGGTGTTTTTTTTGTGTGGGCGGGGCAATTTGGTGGTCGTGGAAATATAAAACGCTGGCCAAACAAGTCAGGGATTGATCGAAGCGCTCGTCCGCAAACATGCATAGATGATAAGCAGTTGTTACCGACTACCTTCAAAGGAAGCTGTTACGATTGCTCCTCCCTCCCCGACCGGGTAAAAAGTTTGTCAATCTAACACAATAGCATGCTACACAGGGCTAACACAAGATCATAAATGTACGTCATGCTGTTGTTCATAAATTATTGTCCGGTCGCACAAATAAAATGGGGCTGTATCAGCTACCACAGTAATGACTACATGTGGCGGGATCTAGTATCGAAAATAAAAAAATCCCTATCTAAAGATAGTCACCTTAACAGTTTGTGGTCTACACAGTAAGTTAAGACGGCCAGACTTTTTAGAGTTTATTGATCTCTATGATATCATTGGTATTAGTGAATCTAAACTTGACAAATATGATAACATTTCATTACCTGGTTTTTATGTATATAGCTCTTGTAGAGCAAAATGTAAACGTGCATCTGGGGGTGTTGTTATTCTCTTGAAAGATTACCTGAATGACCACTGTGGTCTCATCAGGGATATAAAGTGTGATGATGCATTATGGATCGGATTGGGGGAGGATCTTGATAATTTCAAAAAAGCACTAGGTTGTGTTTACATTCCTCCAGAAAATTCAGTATATTCTGATATTAGTACTTTTGATGATCTTAAGATTGATGTCCTAAACTTGAAAAATTTACTCTCAAATGTCTGTGTATTTGGTGATTTCAACGCCAGAGCTGCCACCCTGCTTGATTTTATTGATGTTGACACAGATATTCTGAGAACAAATAACATAGGCCTAGACATGCAACATGAATTACTACGGGATACTAATCTTGATGGCATTGGTATTTTACAGAAGAGAGCTTCAAAAGAAAGAAACAATTGTAAGAATTTTGGCGATCGCCTTGTTCTATTGTGCAAATATACAGAGATGTTTATTGTCAATGGTCGCTTCGGGAAAGATATTGGCATTGGTTCCTTTACATGCAAAAATGCCAATGTGGTTGATTACTTTATTGTTTCTTCACATGTCTTTTCTCTGCTAAGCAATTTTGAAATACTGGAATTTAATGAATTACTTTCTGATGTACACTGTCCTATATTTCTAAGCATTTCAGATTATATAGAGACTAAAACTGAAATACAAGAAATTGATGGTGTCAATTCCAACACCAAGCATGTAAATGTAAAGCCCAGATGGGATAAATGTAATCCCACAGAGGTTGTACAGAGCCTCAAAGTGCAAAATATCCAAGAGTTAAAAGATTCTATTGATAATTTGTGTATTAGTGGTACATGCTCACAAAATGACATGCATTCCCTCACCGATAAAATTGCAAAATTTTTTATTTGATGGTGCTAAAGCTGCTAGTGCTTTTCCAATAAATAACAGAAAAAAAAACAAAAAAACAAAAAAACAAAAAACAAAAAAAAAAAAACAAAAAAAACCCAAAAAAACAAAAACAAAAAACAAAAAAACAAAAAAAAACAAAAAAAAAACAAAAAACAAAAAACAAAAAAAACAAAACAAAAAAAAAACAAAAAACAAAAAACAAAAAACAAAAAACAAAAAACAAAAAAAACAAAAAAAGCAAAACAAAAAAACAAAAAAACAAAACAAAAAAACAAAAAAAGCAAAACAAAAAAACAAAAAAACCAAAAAAACCAAAAAACAAAAAAAAAAAAAAACAAAAAAAAAAAACCAAAAAAAAAAAAACAAAAACAAAAAAAAAAAAAATATACAAAAAAAAAACAAAAAAACAAAAAAAAAACAAAAAAAAAAAACAAACAAAAAAACAAAGAAACAAAAAAAAAAAAACCAAAAAAAAAAAAAAAAAAAAAAAAAAAAAAGAAAACAAAAAACAAAAAAAAACAAAACAAAAAAAAAAAAAAAAACCCGCAGAGAGTTGGAAACAACCCTGGTTCAACAGATAATGTGAAACATAAAGAAAACTGTTTTTTTATCAGGCTAAGGACCATGACAAATTTACAAGGTCCAGAGAGGCCAAGCTTGAAAGGAAGTCTGCCAGTGAAGCATATAAGAAGGAAATTAACAAACAATTTAGATTATACAATAATAGACTACACAATAGATTGAGAAGCTTGAAAAGTAAAGACCCTAAAATATACTGGAAAATTCTAAATGGTACCCAGTTTGAGAGAAAAGAATATTCTTGTCAACTTAGAATGGATATCTTTGTGGAACACTTCAAAAACCTTAATCATGACGATAATGCTAATGAAGATTTCGACATTAATCTCTATAACAACCTGAATAACGAAGAGTTTAATAGGTACTTTACGGAAGAGGAAGTCATGTGCGTAATCAAGAATTTATAACTGAATTAAGCCTGTGGCCTAGATAAGATTTTGAATGAGTTTTTAAAATACACTTCTGATAAGATGGCCCCATTGTAAACAAGTTTGTTCAACATTATTCTACATACTGGTCATATTTCTGAAAAATGGATTATTGGTTTGATTAAGCCCATTTACAAAAACAAGGGTAATGCTAAAAGACCTGACAATTATGGAGGTATCACCATTTTAAGTTGTTTTTGCAAGTTATTCACACCAATAATTAATAAGCGTCTATATAATTTTCTTAATGACAATGGACTCCTAGGGGAGGAACACGCTGGTTTTTGGCCTGGATACTCCGTCATGGACCACATTTTGTCTCTGAACACCATTAAAGATTTCTATTTACCACGCAGAAAAAAGTTTACTGCGCCTTCATCGACTTCTAAAAAGCATTTGACTACGTTCACAAAATCTTTCTGTGGAAGAAACTAATTGCTCATGATGTAAAGGGTAATATTGTGAAAGTCATCTTTAACTTATATGATGGTGCCAAATCAGGTGTCATTATTGATAACAAGGTCTCAGGATCATTCAGGTGCAATGTATGGTGTCCGCCAAAGGGAAAATCTTTCCCCACTATTGTTCTCAATTTTCTTAAATGATATGGAACCTCACTTGGGTAGAGCTTTTAATGGTTTAGACTTTGTTTAACAACAGATTAACCAACACTTGCTGGAGGATGATACTGCTGTTTATCTCAATCTTTTTGTACTTTTATATGCAGACGACACGATAATCATGGCACAAACTGCTGCTGATGTACAAGTTGCATTAGATGCAATGCAAGAATATTGTAACAACTGGGGTTTAACTGTAAATGTTGATAAAACTTACTTGTTATTTTCTATAGAGGCAAAGTAAGGAATATTCCACAATTTGCTTTCTACAATGAAAACGTCGAAGTTGTTGATGGCTTCAAGTATCTGGGTGTTGTCTTTAATTACAATGATAAATTTAATAAATGCATAAAACATCTGTATGATCAAGCTCCTAAAGCCATGTACTCGGTTATTCAAAAAGCAAAGCAAATGTGTCTTCCTATAGATATCATGTTAGAACTTTTTGACCGGCTTGTGATGCCAATATTAACTTATGGTGCAGAAGTATGGGGTAGTAGTGATAATTCTCTGCTCGAAACGATACAGTTAAAATTTCTTAAATTAATTTTACACGTCAAAAAATCCACCCCAAAGTTGTATGGTATATGAAGAATGTGGAGCACTCCCTGTGCATCTAACAACTTGTAGTAAACTACTTTGTTTTTGGAGCAAAATGCATACATCCAGTACTGTGAATCTTAATGAAATTCCCTCGATTGTTTACTGCTTTCTTGGAGTATTACACCCAAAAGGTATTCATACCTCAAACTGGTTGAAAAAAATAAAAAGCCTACTTGAGTCCTTGGGTATGTCTCAAATGTAGACACTTAAAATCTTAAAATGACTTTGTTTAAATCTGCTGTGAAGCTACACTTAAAAGATCAATATATCCAGAATTGGTCCAGTAATGTGAACAAGATGGATATCTGTTATAATTACAGACTTTTTAAGCATAAATTTGAAATGGAAAGTATTTACTGACTCTATCACTGAAAGACCGAATTCAGTAGTCTAAATTCAGGACCTGTAATTTCTCAGCCCCCTGTATATGTCTTAAGATACGCCAGTGTCCCACGAGCAGAGAGAAAATGTAAGTTGTGTAATTCTAGCGATGTGGGAGATGAGTTTCACTACCTCGTCTCGTGCAACTTTTTCCAATCAGAGAGAAAAATGTATCTGAAGAAGTATTTTTTATCATTCACCAAATGTTTTGAAATTTTCTGAATTGCTGAATTCTACAAATGTCCAAACTTTGATAAGAGCTGTTGAATTCATTAATGTGATTAGTGGTGTTCTGTAATAAGTAGCACGTATCAACTTCTATACTCTGAATATTGTCTTTGATGGACCAAACTCATTTATACAGTTTATATAATGGTAATCTCTCATAAATGCCATTTATTGTGCAATCATTGTTTTGAAATGGAGGTAGACCTTCATCCTACTCAGGCCTGATATTATAGTACAGGTATTAGTTGAATAATAGAGTATTACTGTTCTATGCATGTGAAAATTATGTATAAGTTCCATTTATGGTGCAATGTCATCTATGGTGCAATGACATGATGCCCCAAATTATTTATCATCACTTAAGTACTACCCCAGTTACCAGGTTGATTGTCTTGTAGCTAGTCTTCTAGATGTAGCCTAATGTCATTTGTTTTTTGTTTTACAATACAAATGTCACTATGTTTTGTCATACCCTTGTAGCCCATAACGGGTTTTTGAGACGAACTTGATAAATTGCAACCAGCACAATTTAAGGACCGCCGTGAAAACAAGCAAATTCAGCAAACCCGAGTTGCGGGTGCCATTAAACCTTGTCCATGTACGTACCAGATAAATAAGCTGAAAATTCCCTCTATTCAACCAGGCCCGCAGCCAGCATGAGGCAGACGAGGCAGTGGCCTCGTCCCAAATTTTCCTTCCCCTTATCCCTTCATTACTCAGTCAGTCATAATTGAACTGAATGTCTCCCCTGCAAGATACTGACATCTCTATTAAACTGAAATGTAAGAGTATTGTATCTGCAGCCTGTGTCATGAAGCAGGGTGAGAGGCCTAATTCTGTGTTAATGAAGTATCAGTCTTCACGTTCCCCAAGTGAACGTCTGATCGGCTGTGCACATGTGGTGGTTATTTAGATACGGGATTTTTGACACCCACATGCACATAAGGGATATATGGATAATTTTACAGAGACCAGGGTGCAATCACCTTGTCGGGTGTGATCACCTTGTCTTGTCAACAGGTGAAAATACAAGGAAATGCAGATCTTCAGTTTATGTTCAATACACACAATCAATAAACATTTATGGTAAATTTAAATTCCCACTTTCTTGAGACCGTACCTTACGCATCCCTTCAACAACACTCACCGCTCTAGTATGTATATTCGAATAAGTGCACATCATTTGAAAAAAAAGACTGGATGCTACACCAAAACTAAACCTGAGAATAGAATGTGCATAAACTGTAATAATCATCAAATAGGACGAAGCACATCTCTTACTCAGCTGTAATCTTTACAATCATGCAAGGAATGACCTGAATGTAAAATTACAGTCATGACGACAGGAATCTTTGTGAGGATGATTTTTTTATTGACTGGTTCACAGGGTGACCATGACATCATAAGATAAACACTGTCATTTATAAACTCGGCATTGGAGATGCGAAAAACAATCTAACATTATGTAACATCTTGCCACAAACAGGGGTGGCTCTTTAGTAGTATATTCAGTTAAGTTATTTCTCTCTGTTTATCGTGTATTTGTATGCTGGACAATACTGATCATGTATGAGTGCATGCACAATAAAGCTTATTCATCATGTGTATGTCATGTGATGCTGGGCTAGTGGGTGCAGCAGCTAGCGGTACCTTTGCAAATGTGACATTATAGGCCTACATTTGATTTTTAGTAATTAAACTTTTGTCTATAAAATACTAGGAAACTTAACAGTATCCCCGGATTTTTTTTCTTATCCGCATCAGGTGTAAAATTATGAGACAGCAAAATAAAAATTTGCTAATTTGCATGATTTTCAAAATCAAAGACTGATATCCCGATACGGGACTAAAAGGGACAATTTGGAGGACGTGTTGGAGGTTCATGGTGTTTGGAACAAAAGAGCATCCTTTTCAGAACTTCGGAATGGATTTTACGCAGAAATGAATTTAAAATAGGTGTCTTCCTGTATCTAGTTCTTTTATGTTGATTTTATTTAATTAGCCCGACATTTCGTTGATGTGTATGTGAATCAATTGATAGAGCAAGACTATGCAACTTCAACACTATATAATGAGCAGCAAAACATAGATGTATGCATTTGTATCCCGATACCTTAAGTTACTTAGGAACTCAAATTTTAACTTTCAGAAGTCTACATGGGAATATATACATTACTATTAAAATTATTAAATCTGTGTTGTTCCTTTCTGGTTTGGTTGTCTCAGCTGTATTTGGTTTGGCTTTCAATACATGATTTAAAGTTAGAGGCAGTACAAGGAATCTTACGGATACAATATTATTCTTATAGATGGTATTTGTATCCACTGGCATCTCAAGTTTAAGAAACAGAGCTCGCCAAAACGTAGACGTACACTGTATAGATTTGAAGAGTGTGATGAACCAACTTGAACGAAATACCTACACTCATTAAAATGTCGCAGTCACATTAAATGTGCTCACCGGAGTGATTGGGGGCAAACCAGAGCCAGTGGACATTTTGAAACACCGGCCCTGCCATCCTCTCAAAAGTTTGGGCCTTGTCTAACCCCGTATGCCATAACCTGGAAGGAAATATGACAGCTAATGGGAAAGCCCAGTTTAGTTAATTTTTAGTGTGTCTCTTACAAATTGTTCATGTGAAAATAGAGTCGCAAATGATAGGAAAATGCGTCTGAGAATATCGATTTTTCAAATCACCCTCACCCCCACCCTATGCTGTGAGGTTCGTGCCTTTGACACTGGCAATTCTAATCCCCCTTTTAGAAAGTCTGGACCGCCCCCCCCCCCCCTACTCCGAAAGAGAAGAGCATCAGATATTCCTGACTTCTTCTCGAGGTAGGCAAACCCTGCGTCTGTACATTAAACCAGTCATGTACATGATGACCATGATGGCACACAATGTTAAAGTGTGAATAAAAACATGCAACAACACAAATAAATATACCTAATTTTTGTGTCAGACAAATGTGTCAAACTTGGTATTAGATACCCTCAAACTGCATGATTTAGAACCTAGGATTCAATTTTTTTCCGCGGGAAGTACCCACATAATGCCATAGCCATAACCTGCATATTTGTTTTTAATATAATCTTTCGATGAGCAACCCCGTAATTTTGCCATAAAATCGGAGATTACGTGAAAGCAAAAACATCATTAACTGTCACAAATGTCTAAATCAATAAGGCTTATGTCTCGAATATCGTTGCCACCTACCAGCAGAAGAATAGAAATTGTCATGATGATCAAATCGATGAGTAATAATAAATGAAGAAAAAATTCTTTATGACTGCTGTATATGAAAAGGAAATTCATATGCGTGGCAAACAACACTCAAACAGTACGAATGCTCACTGTAATATATTGTTTAAGAGCCGGTCAGCTGTGTGGCATAATGGCTAGGAAGCTGTACCTGAGAAGTATGGGTGGTGAGTTCGAATAAGCATGCGTTTGAATGCACAAGGTTTTTTTTTTTTTGGGGGGGGGGGGGAGGGGGCTTCCACCAATTATTTATATATTTATGTTTTTATTTATTTATTTATTTATTTATTCATTTATTCATTTATTTATTTATTATTTTATTTATTTATTTATTTATTTATTTATTTATTTATTTATTTATTTTCGTAATCAATTAATTAATTAATTTATCATAATCATTTATTTATTTACTACCATCACACAAGAAATATCTTATCATACTATGGAGAACGTACCTTCAACAAAATGATTGCCATCCTTATTATATTTTTAAAATCTATTTGCTGTATTTTATTTTCCCAAAAGAATAGATGTGCAATAAATTATTGTTATAATCATCATATTCATCATTATTATTATTATTATTATTATTATTATTATTATTATTATTATTATTATTATTATAATTATTATTATTATTATTATCATCATCATCATTATTAGTAGTATAAGCAGTATTATCAGACTTGCATTCGCATATTCTCTTAAAATCATAAATACTGTAATGTAATTTCTAGACACTGTGAAATAAATTGTTTTTGGGGTATTTACAATTCTTCCGAGTTTGTATCTAAAATCAAAGATGTAAAAGCAAAAAATATCAAATGTTTTGATTTTTGTACACTGTATTCAAATCTACCCATAGATGAAGTCAAAAATTCACTTTCAGAATTAATAAGCAAAATGTTTAAATATATTGGTAAAACCATACATAAATATAACTTCATATACAAAGAAAGCATATTGGTAACACAACAAATTTTCAAAAAGTAAAGTTAAATCTTACACTGTTGAAACTTTAATAGATGCTATTAAATTTCTCTTGGATAATACTTTTGTTCAATGCGGACCATAGGTTTTTCAACAAATAAAAGGCATTCCAATGGGTAGCATCTGCTCCCATTTACTGGCAGAATTATATTTAACCTGGCTTGATATTAAGTATATGAATAAATTGATGAAAAAGGACTTTCAAATGGCTACAAAATTATCAAACAACGCAAGATATATTGATGACATTGCTTGCGTAAATGTACAAAATTTCAGTGAAATTGCTAAAGAAATCTACCCACAAGATATCCCTTTGGAGGGTAACAATTTAGACGGTTTCAGAGATGTGCTTTTGGACTTTGATATTCAGGTCACTAATGACAAGTTTTGTATTAAAGTCTATCGCAAAATAGACGCGTTTAACTTTGAAATGGTTAATTATCCTTTCCCGGACAGTAATATTTCGGAAACTATTGGATAAAATACGTTTTTGTCACAGATTTTGAGATTTGGTCGTATTTGTTCTAAATTTCAGGACTTTGCATCTAGAGCCAAATTTATTTATAATAAACTTGAGTCAAGAGGGTTCAAAGATGTACTTTTGATCAAATATTTCTTCACATCTTTCTGTAAATATCCCGAGATGGTTAGAAAATTATGCTTCAATAATTTAGAGATTTTAGACTTGCCTGTTTTGCTACTTAATTTTATCTTTTAGCATCATTCTGTTTTAATGTTCACCTTTCAGACATTTTAGGCTAGCTTGTTTTCTGTTAGGTCAAACCCCCAGGAGCTATAGGTAACAAGCAGCTACTGACGACAGTTACAAGCTTGCCTAATTGTGCTTGATATCTGGTTAAGGAATATTATATTTTCATTGCATTCTCTTGACTTAACTTCAAATAACTTTCATTCTTTTCTGACTTGCCCTAAAATGTAGCTGTTAATATCCAAAGATTATTAGAAAATTTGGCTACAATAATTTACAGTTTTTAGACTTGTCTGTTTTGCCTATTAACTTTATATTTTGGCATCATTCTGTTTTAATGTTCACCTTTCAGACATTATAGGCTAGCTTGTTGTCTGTTAGGTCAAACCCCCAGGTGCTACAGATAGCAAGCAGCTACTGACGACAGTTACAAGCTTGCCTAATTGTACTTAAACTCCTGTTAAGAAAAAATGTTTTGATAACATGTTTTTGACATAAATGCTAATGACATTCATTCTTTTCTGACATGCCTAAATGCATATTTACTCAAAATTGGCAGTATTTTCTCAAATGTCATAAACCTGACATATAGCGTTGATACATTGACTCAGGGTTCGCAGTTCAATAGAGCTTAATTGTTTGAGGGGTATGTGTCATCATAGAGTTTGTTTTACATTTCTGGTGCAGAATGTCCATTGTGTCAGTCCTTGTTAGGATTCCCCTTGGTTTGTACAGGTGGTCTAGCTGCAACTGTTTATTTTACTACCACTGGGACTGAATATAAGGCCCCAGCTTGTTTCCACTTCAGTTATACACTGGCGGGTGGTATAACTAGGATAAGCTGTCCAGCTAGAAAGGGGACAAATTGGATCAGGGGTAAGTCAAATTGTTCTTATCTGAACCTGTACCATACAAATTTAGTAATTATGGTTTGTTTGATGGGTATTCTTCTTTCATAATGAAGCTCTGCATTTATAAGCAACACTTCACGTATTTAGCTAATTCATCATTTGCCACGTTCATATTTATTCTTCATTATGTGGGTTGTCTTTGCAGAATATTAAGCTCAGACAAGGAGCCGCTACTCAGAGGGACATGTACGGGTAAAAGGCTTCGAAACATGTTGAGTAGTTACCCGCTGAAGACCCTTTAACTTATTTGGCCTGATACAGCCTATGTCAAAATTTTACAGAGGAACGTGTGCAATATGGACAATAGTAATTCCATAGGTATATAGGTTAGACAGGGACAGGTTAGCTTATGGAGAGTAAAGAGTTTGGACTGCGGAATAGGGTATTGACTACTAGGAAGTGGTTGTGGGCAAAAAGACACAAATACAATAATAAACTTCAAGTGTTGAAAAACGGATATGTATGTTGTTATCGATATTAACTGAATGTTCATAGTAATTACATGATCTTTTTAGCTCTTTCGTACAGAATCGATTATAGCAACACGTCCAATTGTATGCCAACTGACCAAAAGTGTAGAGAACCTGTATGGCTCAATGGTTAGAGTGGATAGCTTACATTCGAAAGGCGACGGGTTTGAATCCATGTGTATCACTTCATCATAATATAATACACTTTTTAATAATGCTAGTCTTATTTAGCAGCTCAACAATGCAAAAAGTGAGAGGAAGAAAGCAAGAAAGAAAGAAAAAAGAAAGAAAGAAAGAAAAAAAGAAAGAAAGAAAAAAAGAAAGAAAGAAAGAAAGAAAGAAGAAAGAAAGAAAGAAAGAAAGAAAAGAAAGAAAGAAAGAAAGAAAGAAAGAAAGAAAGAAAGAAAAAAGAAAGAAAGAAAGAAAGAAAGAAAGAAATAAAGAAAGAAAGAAAGAAAGAAAGAAAGAAAGAAAGAAAGAAAGAAAGAAAGAAAGAAAGAAAGAAAGAAAGAAAGAAAGAAAGAAAGAAAGAAAGAAGAGAGGTCATAGTGCCCCATCTGTTGTAAATGATCTTATCCTTAAATATCTAGATATGTATAGGGCGTCTGACGTTAGTTAACACCTAAATCGGATCCAACGGGTCAAAATTCTCACCGAAAGTTTCATTATGTGGTGCTTCAATTATTGCAATTGACCCTAACAACTGTTCCCCCCAAAAAGTAGCTTTGAGTTGAACCAGATTTATTGTTTCTTTATAATAGCTACTAATACCGGACATTTTAAAGATTTTTTTGTCAAAATAATTTAACTGTCGATTAAAAATTGCAAAACCTTGCAGATGTGTTGATCTAGGCATTTTAATCACTACGGCAATATTAATTTATTTTGATATATTCTAAAAAGAAACTACAACAAAAACAAAAAACAAAACAAAAACTAAATAACAAAAAAAAAAAAAAAAACAAACCCAAACACAAAAAAAAAAAAAAAAAAAAAAAAACCAAAAACAAAAACAAAACGTTCATACTGCTTTAAAAATACAAGCAAATATATATATATATATTGTAATTAATACTCACCTTATTCAGTATTTTAGTATTATGTATTGTCACATATACATATATAATTGTAATGGAAAATTCATAATTTATAATCAATAACAGATAAATAAACTAAGTTACACTGTGACGAGGGATTGAGAAACCCAAGTTGAGCTTGTGGGTCCCCCCAAATTATATATACAAAATTATGTTTACACGTTAAGTTTCTTGATGTTGGTTTAAGCGTATTATATTTCTTGAAAAGAAAAATCGATTGGGGAGCAGGCAACCCCTATATGAACCCCTCTCGTGATGTTGGAATTGATGTTAAAATTTTTTGGTTTATGTTAAAATCAGCTATCGAAATATATATATATATATATATATATCTACTTGAGTCTTAAAAATAAATATAGGCCCTATAATAGTAAAAAGGACGACCACTAGGTTCGAACTCACTACCTTCTGTGTCACAGACACACGCTCTACCGCAATGCTGCCAATAGTTCTACATGTTTGTGCACATTGTGTGGTTCGGATAAATCTACTCAAGACTAATATTGCTAGTTTACTTTTCTGTTTTCTCATCTGCCGTGGAATTCATTGAAATTTCATTCTTCGGCAACCTGACTTATAAATGTTTGTCACTGGTGAGATATAAACAGCTGTACTTGTCATAAGTGCTAACGCTTAGGTATGAACGAAATTATGGATAGGCTACTAAAGTGTTTCACAAGCATTTAAGCGGGTATATGGGCATAACAGTGGTAGGGCAGTATACTACGATCGAGATCGGGATATAAATTGCATCATAATTAACATGAAGTTTACTCTACGTTTTTTTTAAACAACAATCAAACAGATATATGCTTTTGGTAAATGTAGACAAAAGCGAAGTGCAAAAGTACTTTCTTCTTTGTTATTACAATGGATGAAAATGAATGGTCCCAAATTATTTGACGTTTCTCGTTTCGTTTCGCTCTATTTCGCGATATGCATCCTTTCTCGCTCTTTTCCGTGAAAACTATGAAACAGCCCTAATGAACTGTAGAATCCCTATAAAGTTCCGAGAAAATATAGGATACTGAAGCCACGCGCCGCCGGTCTCCGTATCACAGAAACCAGTGAGTGGCGCTGTCCCGCCGAATTCGTGAGGCCGCGCTACCACGCGAGGTCATGCTCAACAATGATGAATTGTTCAATATCGGCATTCATGTTCGAAATGTCATACTTCCCCTCTCGAGTACATCTAGGCAAACTGCAATTTAGACGATAAAAATATACTTGAAAAAAATACGTTTTGTATCGTTCAACACAAGTCTTGTATCAATCAAGGTATTTATATGCCCTTGTTTTGAATGATACATGATAGTGGCATACGGTCTTTGCTACAAATGCGTTGTGTGTTTGCAGAAACGTGCAAAATATGGTGGCTTCTGGATTTTAGCGTCTGGCGGGTAATATCCGTGTGTACCTGGGTATTTATGCAGGAGAAATCTTCATCCGACACATCTGTACAGGAAACCTAGTCAAGGTCAACTTTATCTTAGTACGTCCTCAAAGTCAACAGAAAGTAGTTCACTAGCTTTAATGTTGAGAATGATATATTTTGCCACGAAAGCAGGTAACGACACCTACCATCACAGCCAGTGACCCATCTTTTTTGAAGTCGAACATCCCTCAGATGTAATTGTCGTGACACAGGGGTTAGTGACAAACTGAGGAAACGGCACCACTGTTCGGTTTCATATTTCCACATACCTACTCTCTACGTGCAACCCATATACGAAAAACATTGAACAATGAGCTCAAGCTATTTCCAACACACAGGCTTGTCCAGTGCAGATTGAACCAGAGCTCTGAGACAGCTTCTAAAAGCGTTGATTCTATCTTAAACCGGGCCTGTCAAAACTTTAGCCCTTGTAAACAGGAGTAGGCTATGTTGACGCTCAGCCCAGCTCAATGAAGAAGTAATGATCTCATGTCACTGAGCATAAAGTATTTGAAATTAATGATACATGTCCTCTGCTAATAAAATGACAATAGAAGCTAGTCTTCAGTGGGCAAATTTTATTCCTCTAGGTCACTTAGTGGCTAATATTTCAGTCCTAACTGATGGTGAGAATTGCTTTCACTACAGCTGCGAGTTCTATTGAATAATATAATCATCCATCAAATAAACAATTCTGTTAAACTTACAGAAAATGAAGCTTAAAAGGATATTTTTCGCGTGCCTTATGCAAAGTCTATATGTCACTGCAAAATAACAATGAGAATCGCATTGCATTTCTAAACAACATACAGTTGGTAACGACGATACAAGAAATCTCACTCACCTGCCGGACACTGTCTGCCTTAAGAACACATCTACATGTTTGCTCTTGCAAGTGGCTCCGCAGAATGAAGCGCTACATATATACAGCATGTCCCCACGGATGCATAGCACTGGCTGCACAGGGTGGACAGTGGGAATCTTGACTGCGGGAACTTGATTACAATGGTTCCGCCTCTTGGTTACCTGTCTTCCTTTTAAAAAGATGTTTGGAGGGAGACAAGTGGAAACTGATGCTTGCACTTGGGCTTTTTTTCGACTGAAGCTGCGAACCTTCGTCTAACGACCACATGTTTTTGTCCACTGGTAAATCCGATGGTTATTTCATAAGTCAGTAATCGTTTACCCCTATGTTTCTCGAATATGACTAAGGTACCAACAGTTTCCGCTCTGTTTCAGTACTCACCGCTGTATAGCATAGGGAGTGTGGATTATAATGGACAACTTCCCACACAGGAACCATGTTAGACCTGCATCCGAGCTTACACGTTGTTTTGTAATCTCTTGCAATTCAGTGCAATGTAAAACCTTATATGTGACAAGTATGTAATAAAAATAGCGGCAACTTGTAATGAAATTGAATATAGCTGTATTTTTTATTCAGTAAGGTGCGTCAAAATGTGAATCGTTTGCACAAGGGGCATCCCAAAAGTACACACAAAAACAGTTTGTGACGGATACCTCAGACAACAGTGGAACATGTATTTTTGACCATCTGTCTTATGCGACTTCCTGTGAATTGCGACCGTCCTCTGATAGCACCAAGCAATTTCTTTTGTTTTTCACCTGTTTAATGCGACTGTGACCATCACAATTGGTCATACTAGGTTCATTTACATTGCGTAATGCGAAATTCCTTTGTGTTGAGGGAAACTCATTTTGACATTTCGAGTGTCAATCGAACTACGTAACAATTTAGGCATCTATAGAGGCGTCCCTGAAATTTAGAGCCTTTGCCTTACAAACAAGCATTACCAATTGCATCCGTGTCAAAATTTGAGCAGCATTTGTGTGTGGCAAAATTGGAGAAGCATGTGTGTGTGGCGCAATAGTGTATGTGCGTGAAATGCATGAGGGAACATAGCGAACAATAGCAAGTCATGCAAACTTTATTTGAATACAATGTATATTCCGCCACTGACCGAGCATTTATTTCAGAATTGAATTATGGAAAGCACTAATTATGACTAAAAAAAAATCTTTTCAACATTTTTCATATAAAGTGTATCCCTGGTTTCTGTGGGCAGTTTTTAAGGGGAAATATAGGTGCTCCTAGTGTATTTCTTTGTAAAATAACCACACCCTTGCAGGACATCAGGCAAGACCACTGCGTTGTGACTTGTGTATTCAGCTATTAACCGGTCAATTAAGCCATTGTTCTTGTATACTTGCACATGGGTTATAAACAAAAATACATTTGACACGTCAGACCTCCATTAAATGCTGGCTTAGTGAAACAAATGATAATTAAGGAGACTGATAACAACTGAATGGACAACCCCAAACTGTGTTTCTGTTACAGGTGTCCATGTTTGTGTTTTCAAGATGCAAACTTATTTTTAAGTATAAACAGCATTTGATAATAAACATGTCTTAACTGTCCATTTTCATTTTCCGTTAACAATGATTTTAAATGTTTGAATAAATGACATTTGAAGTGAATTGAATTATCAACCCTGTATATAACGACCCCTGACTATTGCAAGAGTTTTTGGAATGCACCAAGTATGGTCACAATAGACAGGTTCCACTGTACTTCAATATTTTGCGTACATGTTATAAAACCAAACTTTTCCCAGGATTTCATTCTCTATAATTTTCCCGAGTAGTAGTGTTAGGAAAATAAAAACCAGGCGATGCTTCGAAGTAGGATGAAGATATAACAACACCACACATAGTCTCCTTTATAGTTAACAGTTACCAGACAAATAATCATTCAGGCCCATTTTTGTTTGAATAAAGAAATAAAAGTACTTGCATATTTGTACTTCTATTATTATGTGTGAATATGTTTTGTTGCGGTGCTCTTCATGTTCCAAGTTGCATTGATGACACTCACTGAATACATCATAGGGGCCAGACTTTGACTCATTCCCCCAACACAACTACAATTGTTATTGAAAATCTTTGACACACATTTTCAGTTTACATTGTTACGAACATTTCGCCACAAATTTAATATCTTTACATCAGAAAACAAAAAAAATGAATCCAAATTTCTTCAAGGTTCTTTGAAAAAGAGGACGGAACTTGGTACGATTGCTGTATAAAAATAGGACAACAGACACACAGGACAGTGGAAAAAAAAGGAATTTGTAGTTTCTTAGCTTTCCAAAAATGTATAGTTTGTGGCAGTTTTTATGCATATTGATTGTTTTGTGCTAGAATCTTTACAAGCACCCTCAAAATAGCACTGAACCAAATGCTCATCCTTAAGAAAAACAAGTTTTCCATGTCCAGTGCGTGAGGTCCACCCATCAAGGGTCCTCAAGGCACTCAAAGGGCTACTTCTTCAGCATGACTAAGATCAGGGGAAGGTCCCACTGTGGTAGGACCTGCCTGGCTGCTGGCTTGTCAGTGTTGAAGGACGTGATGACCACTGACAGATAAGGATTACACCCAATGCAGATGGCAAGGACATTTGTGAGGGTTGAGGAGATAGCTGATCAGAATCCCTCCACTGTTCTTAGGCTCTTGCCAAGGATTTTCCACTCATAAACCAGGAAGGCGGCAATGTCTGCAATGTTTGCAGACCAAGAGATGATTCACTGGGGCACCAGTTGGAAAACATCTTCCAATGAGCTGCGTAAACAGTGACAGGAGAGCATTGAAGCCCACCTTTTGCAATTCTTTCTCTGACCAATTACAAGAAACATCCATCATGGATGTGCTGTGCAACCACCATGAAGTGTGGAAGTTGAGCAACTTGGGGGTCCCTGTGGAACACACTCTTCCATGGCTGCACCTGAACTAAATTATTATCTATGCTGGCAAATGTGGCAGAGGCTCGACACTTTATTCCAAGAGGTCTGTTGACCAATCTGTCCTCCATTGCCAGGCGGTAACCAGGATCAAATTAGTACCCTAGGACGGATCTGCAGAGGTGGGAAAGTGCATGCCCAAGGTTGCTCCAGTCCATGGGTAGATCATCTCCCACTAGGGCCTGGGGGTCAAGGACTGGCAAGACGTAAACCAGCAGTTTGTCATTGTCCTGAGTCACAACCAGATCCACACGTGGATTTCCCAATGTGGCCCACATGGCCAGAACCACCTGTGGGTGGACAGACCACTCCATCCCTATCAGCTGCTCTTCTCAAGAGTTGATCAGCCAGGGCATTTTTATGACCTGGGACATGTCAGCATGCATGCAGACATTGTGTTCAGAGCACCATCAAGTGATGCATTGGGCTAACTTCATCTGTGTGTGGGAGCATTTTCCACCTTGCCTGTTCAGGTAGGTTACCACAGTCATGTTGTTTCACATTATGAGGATATGTTTGTGCTGTCCAGCTCTCCAGGGAGCTCCCCATCACAAATAGTTTGTGTTAATGGTAAGCTGGGCCTGAAAAGGAACCAGTGTCTGTCCTGACATTGAATTCTCCTGAATGGTCCACTGCTGAGAAAATCACGCAAGTCAGAAAGGCTCTGAGCTGGGACTGAAGTCTCTCCCACCTGTCTTCTGAAGGGTGACAGATGTAAGGAACTAGGTCAAACTGGATGCCGAGGAAGACCAAAGTCTGCTCCAGCAGAAGACTGGACTTACTTTGATTCAATATCTGGCCCCAGCATTGGCACAGTTCCAGAATGGTGAGTGGGTGACAGTGTGAATCCAGGCATTGAAGCTCTTGGATGAGTTAATGATTCAGGTACACATAAATGTGAATGGCAGAAGGTATGCAGCAACAGTGCCTTGGCAATGCTGTATAGAAGCACTGGCAATTGTTTAATTTGGCCCGAGAATGCAAACCACAGAAATGTCTATGAAGTCTCCATGATTGCACATTGAAAAATGACTCCTTGCGAGCCAGGGGCATGCGACACTCCATGGGCCATAGGGCTGCTGCCACAGACTGTGGGTCTCCATCCAAAAGGATGTGACTACCAGGAAGGTGTTCAGCGTTGCAAGACTATAACTGGGTGCCATCCTCTGCCCTGCCTGGGGACTAGAATGAGTAGGTTGTAAAAGCTGGGAGAATCATGATTCTCCACCAGCTTTATGGCATACTGCTCTGAAGTGTTTGAGCAGCCTCTAGTAATGCCGATGCTTTGAGTTCTGCTGGGGGCAGTGCAAAGCACGGGGTTCACGACTTAATGGTGCCCTGTTTTCACTGAAATGCAGTGAGTAGCCATGTATCAGGATGCTCAGGATGAACAGATCATCGATGATAAACTCTCATTGTGTGTAAAAGGCAGAGAGGCAGCCACCAACTGGGCACTGCATTTTTTTACCGTGTGTATCACTGTCATATTTGTTAATCAGGTAAAATTAAATAGGGGAACCGATGTTACACAAATTTATTGGTATTCATAGTGATGTACAAAGTGTACATGGTGGATAACCTTGACTTTCTATTTCACGATTATGCTCTTTTGCACATTTAGGGAACCCGCAGATATTTTTGGTGGGACATTAAAATTAGCTTTTAGTAAATTGGCAATTATATTATGAATCAGGCCGTGGGGACAAAATATATATATTTTTTCAGAAAACCTTGACAGTGGACAGGTAAACAAAAGCTTAAACCCGTGTACTTGACCCTTTGCCCGTTTCTGATGCAAAAAGGTCTGCTCGTTTGAATTATTACAATTCCCTTGATGAATATTCCTTATATGATGACCATTTATTCTCGGACCAGCATGCACTATTTCCCGAGTTGGTCCTCGTCAAAGACTTTCCTCGGCACTCTGTTGAGCCTTATGCGTGGAGCAGAAAAAGGTTGACAAAGTTTATAACCTAACATAGACGGGTTCATCTTAAACAATGGATATTTATATTCTGAACAAGTGTCTCCCCTGTGTGTGTGCCCATGTAACAGATTGAACTGATATCAAAGGAGGTAATGTGTAAAAGGGGAAAGAACATCGATTTTGAACATGTTTCAACAGAAATTTTGAAAATGTCTAAATTACCTAAGGCTTTACCAAAATATATGTGTGGTTCCGATAACCTAACCGACCCAATTAAAATGGTCCAAGTCCCAACCCTTCATAATGTTTCAAGCCGCCCTTCCATAATAAAAATTGATTAACTCTGGCTGAAAGAGAAATTGGCCTTCGTGTGCCATTATTTTGCAGTAAAATAAACTCAAACACACCTTTTTATATCAGCTTGTCTGGACGGCTAGCTTGGGCCTGGGAAAAAGCATGACTGCAAAGCCTTGGTTGTTTGGTGAAACAGCATAACCCCGGTTGTTCATTGATCATTATCGTAATATTTCACTAGGTTCTATATGTCCGCTCTTCAAGTTAAAGTACTTATAAAACATTACTGTCTATCTTAACTTTAATTTGCCTGCTCCGTTGTGTCTGAAGCAGTTATCACTGTCAGTCACAAATCCAAAAGCGACAGATATCTCGGCGAGTCATACACCACTTTAAACATGGCGCAATACATTGCAGGGCAGTTGTACAAAATATAGTTGATTTGGATATCAAAGTGAATTGCGGTCACAGCATATATCATGTTATTGATGCTCTCAAATATTTGCAAAATATATACTTTGGGTTTCATATATTATCCCCCTCCCGCCAAGATCGTCCGAATACTATTATCCTCATTTACAAGCCACTGGCTGCGGAATCCACATTTTCAAAATGGCAGCCAAATTTATGCGTTAGTCCCAATTCGATATTTTGAAGAGGTAGTATCTAAAATATATGTGTGATTAGTGTAAACGGAAGGTTTATCTGTTGAATGAGCATAATGTAAAATATAAAATGGTACTTTTCCAGTGTGAGCATTCCCTATAAATGTAAATACAACAGCTTCAAATCACCAGTTGTGGCTGGCGGTTGGCCCCAGAGAAGAGATATTGTATCAGACACTGAAGTCGCCCCCAGGCTATAAATTAAGTAGCAGCACCAGAACCTGCAAACCGCCAATACTGAGTGAAATATGAAGCTTAGAGGCTATCTTCATTGAATGGGTACCACAAACTAGAAAGTTGATGTTTAGGGTAGTTAGAAATGATATCTGGAAATCAAAATGTTAAATTTCATTCTTGAATTGTCGTGTTTTTTTTTTTTTACCTCCAAAAGTGCACCACATTTGCAACAGGAAAGGGCATGAGTTTTATCCGATCATGGTCCGATATGGGAAAATGTTTGTGACGTTACAAACAAAACCCGCTGGCCATGGCGTTTGTGTTACAAGCCAGAGTGCCTTCAGTGTGCCAAGAATCATGGCAGATACAGCTGAGCATAGTGATTCCGGAGAGTTGAAATTGGGTTTTCATGTACGTGACCTGATGAGGCTGAAGCATAATTAATAAGAAAAACTGTAACAGTAGAGGAAAAGATCATTCAGCCTTACACACATGAGCGGACGTCCAGAACCCTACCGTCACCATTTCTGCAGGGAGTGCAGCTGTGGTACAGCCAGTCGATCCCAACTTGCCGTCTTGGCAATGGTAATTTGTTGCAAAAGAATTAATTCCATAGAGAAAGTACTAGATTTTATTTAACAAGAACAAACATGCATGCCATAAGCCTAAATTGGAATTTGCATCAGGATGGGCCAGGTCTTGTAGTGTTTCAAATTCTAGCATTCACAGAAACAGCTACGACCTGCGCCCAGGGTGTGTAAAAGTCACCTCGCAACCCTTGGAAGGCAGTAATCTAAGTTTCCGTGTACATAGTCATCAGCATATGTGTTAATGATATAATTTATTTCAGATCGTATATTATGTAACAATAGCAAATATTTTCCTGTGACTGACTTATTTTCTGGGTCTATATCAACGACACAGGTGTGATGGAATGGCATTTCGTACACCCGATTATTGGGAGCTGGCGGTGGACTAGTGTGCGTTTTTTAGATAAAAATGTACATTAAAAATATGATATGGGTAAAACCCCCAAAGCGAGCGAAGCTCCTACGCCATAGCCATCTATCTGCCACTAAGGATTCGCTATGTTTTATATATATATATATATATATATATATATATATATATATATATATATATATATATATATATATATATATATATATATATTTAAGTTTTGGCTGGTGGCCAAAGTCCCAGTCTAAATTTGAAAGGCCCTGTGCATGCTAAGGCCACATGAAAATATCCCAGTTTATCACCGGTGGTTTAAAAAAAAAGTAAAAGAAAAGAAAGGATGAGGGAGGGATTTTTTTTTCACCCTTTCCTTTTGTCCAAATGAATCACCAGATTGAAGCTTTGCACCAGTCCCCATTTTCCTACAGGTTGTTTATTTATTCAGAATGTCACAAAAATGCTGCCATATAGTTCTCTTGATTGGTGCTGGCCAAAACTTTAAAATAGGGCCTTCATTTTTTTTCGATTTTACTCGGGTCCTGGTGAGCTTTTCTGCCCGACTGCTTGTAAAGTTGCCGCCATTTTAACTCTTCTATTGCCACATTAATTGTCTCAGTCAAATCGGTTTTCTATCGACGTAATTTTTGTGATGTTTGGCATTCCCAAGAAAACATAATGCCGAAAGAAAGAGCGCACAACTTGGGATTATATAATTGACATTTTTTGGTGGTATTTTTAAGCCCTTCTATGTCTTTAAAGCAGCCACATAAAAATATTAAATGTAATTAAACTGAGGACAGCTGTACCTTGCACGATTTGGTTTGTTTGCTTGTTTATTTTTTGTAGCACTTTTACCGTTGAAAATTGGCAAAAACAATGTAAAAACAGCGGTAAAATTTCATTCGTTTCTGCCCTCCATAGGACTCGACACCTTACGGTAAATACCGCATGTTTTGTAGCATTGGGAAGTTCAACGTCGTCTACATCAGTAATATTCTTTGTCATCGGCAAAAAGTGACTGCAATGCAGTTTATTAATACCAAAATAACTCTGTCAATGGTTATAATTGTCATTCAGACGATCGTTTCTATTGGCTGATGGTGATGTAGTCAGATCGTCATATGACCTTTTTGAGTAATTAAAGCTGAAGATAAACAATGTAGACCAATAGGAGCACGGCGGTCGATCAGACCATGCTCTTTATCCCAGGTCACAACAACATGCCGTTGGTGAAAGCGTGGATGCCGGACATGATAAAAGCGGCAAATCTGGCTATTTTATGCTGTTAAAGTGTAAAAACTTTGATATTTTCATAGGATTAGGACTCAGATAATGCTTTCAAAACATACGAAAGGATATCCACTGAACGTTTTGATACCGGTGAAGGCAACGCACGTCGTTTGCTCGGACCTCATTGGTCTTGCCTTCGTTGAAACTAAACGCTTATTGTGATTAAACTTGTAAAATAAGCAAAATAATACGATTTTGACGCTGTGGAGTTCAATCACACGTGGTTAAAGTCATTTCAAACAAATTACTGCAAAATAAACATGCCATTTTAGAGATGTGTCGAGCACCACAATTAACGCGACGTGCACTGGGGCAATACAAATGGTCAGCACTGCGTATAAGAAGTTACTGGCACTCGATGAGCTAACTGTAGTAAAAATATACTTCTGGCAGTTGACTTCTGCTTTGTCTGTGCGGGACAGCATGCTGTTTGTGTACGATAAGTATGTAAAGCTTGTAATTTCTATGCAATCACAAGGCAATCGGTCAGATTAAGAAGCAAAAAGATCCTGACTACCACGCCAGTTGTAACCAGTAAAATGATAAATATAGGACGGCTTCAACTATCCCTCCTTTTTTGGCCGTCCACTTTGGCGATCTGCCGTTCAAATGACGCCTGACTGCTAACAACCAACCGATTTTGAGCAGTTTTTGTACTGTTTGGTCCTTTATCATGCCCAACATAATCCTGACCTAAACTTTTTTTCACCTATATAAATACATTAACAAAGCTTCTCATACTTTTTTATTCTGCTTGAGTGCAACAATAATTGATAATGACCTAACTCTTCTGAAAGGTAGTGCTGCCTCTGAACATGCACACTAAGTTATCGTCTGCTATGAATGCACTCTCAAGTTGCCATTATTTTATTTTTGGCTACGACTCATTAAGCTCATGCTGCTGCTGCTGCTGCTGCTGTGCTGCTGCTGATAATGATGATGATGATGATGATCATCATCTTCATTATCCTACTAAGGCCTACTATAATTCAGTACATTGTAACCATTTTGTTAATTTGGCAGTTTCGACTGATGCTAACAAATGAGCCTACATGGGCATAACGTCCTACTATTAAGTTTGACCTGGAAGTTGTCACACCGTTGAACAAATTTAAGTACAAAGACACGAAATTATAAGCCAATACTCCAGACTGGTATGTATTTCGAGCTTAAACAGTAATGAAACTAAAAAAAAATTAATAAATAAAACGCACACAACTGAGAATGAAGAGTTTATTTAAACGATGTTGGCCAACATTATACATAATTGTTGGTATATGCCTAGTTTTAATGAAAATGGTGATGTATAGTAGCTGTTTTTCATGTCCCTGCAGTGGCTTCGTTTAAAACAAGTGTATCAATATTGGTCTATGGTTGCACTTTTTCACCTGAAGGCCTAGAATATAAATCTAAATTGATTTGAAGTTGGTAAAATGATGTTTTGCAGATGGTGAGCCTAGGACCAAAGTAAATTGTGTATGTATGATGCAGCTAATGACTGTCCATTTTTTGGTAATTTAGGCCTATTGCAATATCAAAACTAGGCTTTAGACTTAAATATATGCTTCTACCAGACTTTTGTACCCATGAAACACAGAACAGGTCAACAAGCTACCCATAATGTTTGACACTAACTTTGGCAATGTTTTACAATAACTTGTTCAGACATGTATGATTTCAATGAAAATCTACATAAAAAGAAAAGATCAGTTTTACATTACAGACTTATTGAATGGGTATTGCAATTTTTCTGCTACCCATTTTGTGATTAGATTCCTGCATTGGCACTAACTTGCAATATTGTAGATTATATTAAATGTAGACAGTTCATTCATCACATGGCATATAACAACAGCATCTACATATTTCTGTCCCTCCTGTGACATCAGAACCCACAAAGCTTTTATATTTAGACGAACTTATATTATTTTCTTGGTTATTCTCAATGTGTTTTCATTTGTCATGGATCCAAATTCTTACAAAACAAGGCCGCAGTGTTTTTGTTGTTGCAGACAAGGATGGGATCCTTGTCACTGGCAATATAATACATATAATGCATGCCCATGATTGTCTATCTTCACTTCAGTGATCCCCTTTGTCATGTTTTGTATAGCCTACCATAAATGCGAGCGCGCTATTATTTTCACATCCATGTTTTTAACTGCACCATATGGTTAGAACAACACACGATTCAACCATGTATCCAATATATGTATAAATATATATATATACATATATGTATATATTTACACACACACACATATATATATATATGTGTGTGTGTGTGTTAATTTAGGTTATGCTCACACCTGTAACCTTTTTTCTAGCCAGCGGAAGCTGTTTTGCAGCCCCACAGTTGTGTTTGCCATGCGAGGTTTCATCGATGGTAGTTCGTGAATCGTTTTGATTTATATTTATCACACTTTATTGAGACAACTTTTTCTGAACAGACATGTATTTATGACATTATATCCATTATGCCCGCTAAGTTTGACACTTATGTGTAAATAAAACTGTGGAAATATCCCTGGATGCGAAAAAAACCCTCCTGATTTGCAATCAACACTGCATTTTCCACTATGATAGGAACACAGGTCATATAGACCTACGTACATCACTATGAGAGCTCGCTGGTGCTCGAAAATATTTTTTCTTTTCAGTTGTAGAGGGCAGAAGATTGGTTATTTGCTCATTCGCTTTACAGTGAATCCATCTGAAGCTTTTATTATTTGAAATTAAACAAAATACTATTGAATACCCCACTGCTGCAGTTTGCGGTCCTAAGTTTCACTATTGTCTTCACCTTCTTGTGTATGGAAATTGTACTGCGACTGTAATCGCAATTCCTTTGGTGAATCCATTTGTACTTTCTAAATAGCAGTGCACACAGGTGCACCTTGGATATCTGGAGCTGAAGGGTTGACCCAAATAGTGTGCGACACATAAAGTATTGTCCAAATAAAAACAACTGGTATATTTGTTTGTATTAAAACGCGTCTTGACAGTTTTCAATGTGGGCGGGGCATCATCGAAGCCCTCTTCAAACCTGTGAAAACAGACCATTATACAATCCAAGTTATTTGTATGGTGCTTCTATCAATTATTTCGAACACAATTTGTTACGAATATATCACAATTGTAATTGAAAACATGTTTTGTTCAATTCCAACAGTGACTCGCTTATATTAAATAAAAACTGCTTTTGGACTCTTGAAGGTCTAACACCTTTTAACATTTCGTTTTATATTTTGGTCACCATGGGGACATTTTGATATCAATCAGAGTATCGTTACAGGAAATTATTTGATTTTTAGTTTTTGTTTATATCATAGCAATTTGGAGTAGTAATTTACCTGCACGTCTGAACTGACAGTTTACATTTAAAATGTTGACCGAGTTGCACGGAAAACTGGTTCCTTACAAAACTAGAGTAACTTTTGAAGAACAAAAATACTGGCATCAGACCCAATGCCGATTCAAAAGACGCCTACCACATAGGACGCCTGTATATCAATTTCAAAAAAAGGGAAGCGCAGTCTGAAGATCGGATTTGAAAAAAAATATCTTCTGGGTTTTGAAATAGTAAAGGTACATTTGTATCTATAGAGGCCTCCCTATTGAACATGAAAATCTGTTGTTTCTATAGAAGTTTCCCAATTGAAAACAAAAACCAGTTTTGCTTTAACCTAGCCGACACATTCTTGAATGGAAATCTTTGGACTTAAAGTTACGGTTGCATTCCAGCTGAAGGTCGTGTCGCCTTTTCGCAGAAACAGAAATACCCCTAAAACTGCTCTCTTGTTGGTCTGGTGTCGATGATTTTGCAGAAACAAAAGTACCCCTTAAAACTGCTCTCTTGTTGGTTAAAAAATAGATTGTATTCACAGAAATAGCATCTGTTTTTGCTTTTCAAGCTTTAACTACTATGGTTCAGCAGTGTTAAGGATGTGTTATCATTGAACTTGCATTTCCTATGCTTTTACATAGGACAAAATGTCCGTTCCTGTCGTCCTTCCGAAATTCAAACCAACAATTTCTAGCTCAAGTCCAATGGTCTTTCATGAAGACCGACTTGTTCCTTGTGAAATACGAAATCTCATTGAAAAGTCACTTTGCGAGGGGCGTATATCCCACTGACTACAGTGAATATTTTGAACGGATACGTAAAATGCCCAATGCCAAACATAGGCTAACTTTTCTTGGCTGGATTTGATGCAGCACAATTTTTTGTAATTTTACTATTGCATATTATTTGTGTCCATTTGTCCAGAACCACTTCCTGGTAGTCATTACCCTATTCCGCAATCCGAACCCTTTACTCTCCATAAGCTAACCTGTCACTCTCTACCCTATATACATATGGAAGTACTATCGTCCATGTTGCCCACGTTCTTCTGTAGAATTTTGACACAGGCGTTATTAGCCCAAATGAATCAAGGGGTCTTCAGCGGGTACAATTAAGAACATTTTTCGGAGCATGTACGCGTACATGTCTCTCTGAGTAGCAGCTCCTTGTCTAACCGAAATATTCAGCATAGACTACCCACAAAATATTGAATAAATATTAACGTCGCAAATGATGGACTAGCTAAATAAGTGAAGTATTGCTTATAAATGCAGAGGCTAATTATGAAAAAAAAAAAAAAGAATACCTATCAAACCAAACATAATTGCTGAATTTTCATGGTACAAGTTCGGATAAGAACATATTGACTTACCCCTGAACCAGTATGTACCCTTTCTAGCAACTAGCGTACCTTAGTTAAAACACCTGCCAGTGCATAACTGAAGTAGAAACAAACTGGGAACATTATAGCAGGTCCAACTGATTCTGAAATAAATAGGTGCAGCTAGACTGTCTGTTCAAACCGAGGGAAATCCCAATAAGTGCTGCAACAATGAACATCAAGCATTAGAAATGTTAAACAAATCCCATGATGACACCTACTCCTCACTTCGATAGTTTCCAAACCATAAAACTCTACCTCGCTGCCAACCCTTACATGATGTTTCAACATAAAAGGTAAAGTTTGTGACATTTTAGTAAATATTGTCAAATTTGAGAAATATTCGGACATTGAGTAAGTGTGCACTCAGACATGTCAAAAAAGTCATTAACATTTAAGTCAAAAACATGTTATCAAAGCATAAATTCTCTTAACCAGCTTAAGTACAATGAGGCAATCGTGTAACTGTTTGCTATCGATAGCTCCTGGGAGTTTAACAAAGCAGAAAATGTGTAAGCCTAAAATGTTTGAAAAGTGAATATTAAAACAGAATGATGCCAAAAGAGAAAGTTAAATAGCGAAACGGGCAAGTCTGGAATCTGCAAAATTATTGAGCCAAACTTTCTAACAATGTATGGATATTAACAGCAAAATTTCTAGGTCGGGTCAGAAAAGAATGAAAGTCATTCGCTTTCATGTCAAGAAAATGTGATCAAAATATCTTTTTAACCAGATATCAGGTACGATTAGGCATGCTTGTAGCTCGCAGGTA